>JAHDVE020003446.1:0-124325 GCA_022606495.2 Halesus radiatus
CTAAGGATGCGGTGTTTGCTGCCACACCACCTAGCCACTTAAATTCAGGCTCCTCAAAATTCCATCAACCTTCAGCATTTTTTTTCAGTATGTTAAATATGTCATTGGATTTTCTGTTTCTAGTGCAATTTTTCAGATAATCATCATTGTCTGTAAGTGTTGATAGTTTGTCAACTAATGTTTTTTATTCTGTCTTCAGTGTCAAGCTGGGTACTGAGCAGGACCACCAGTCTATCTCCCCAATCAGTGATTTCCATGGAGCCATGGATCGAGTCAGTCTCCGGACTGTCCTGGGACAACTACAGGCATACCAGCCATTCAACTGAATCATGCAAGCTTGCATGAATACTGAATACTCAACACCATTTTTATAACCATGTTTACGTTTCTTCCCACGTTAGTGAAAATATGTTAAAATAAAATAAAAAATTAACTTTTTGTATACATTTTTGGTTTATTATGCAATGATTTAGCAAGTACCTTAAACTAAATTTTATTCAACTTGAATTTGTACTCGTGGTTCTGGTATAGTAGTTAGTTCCATTATAGAATCATGTGTATACTCGTATGTTATAAATATGATATATCAACTGCACGAATGTAGCCTTATTGTATCTATATAGACACAAGAAGGCTATATGTATACCAACAGACACATAATTTTTTTTAAATATTGTTTTTAACTAAATTGGCAGTCTCTTGGGGTAGAACACCTTAAAGCGATATGGTAGTAATGGAGTACAGAAGTAACAGAAAGAAAATAATCCATGTAACTGAGAATACACCTGAGCAGACAAGATTCTACAGGTAAACAAGGCTGAGGTAGGGAGCATATGCTTAAAGAATACCTACTGATAGGACACCAAAACTCACCTCAACTGAGGAAGAGGTGGGCTGACGTTGAGGATGACTGGAGTGGGAGGGAAAGGCCGGGGAACTAAATAAGAATTGCTGCAGATAGGAGGTGGTGGAACAAGTGAAAGAAGTCGAATGTTGCTTTAGATCAGGGGTTGGAAACCTTTTTGCCGCCGAAGACTTTTTGGATGTTTGTAATACATCTCGCGGGCTGTCATCGTAACCTCATTTTGCCAAGTACGGATTGCAATTTTTTATGTCGCACCTCATAAGAATTCGTCGAATAACAAAACGATACCTAATGCATAACCAAACGTGATGTTCTCTGGCTGATGTGGCTTGGGGTCGACGATTGAAACTGTTTACTCTGGCTCTATGGCACGGATTTAACTGAATTTTCGGATTTACGTTGGGAATTATGGTTTGAAGAGGATTCATTTAAAAAAAATAAAAGAGCTCATTTTTGATAAAAATCATCATTTTACAGGGAAAATGTGGGGTCGACGATTGAAGGCCTTCACTCTGCTGACCCTATGGCGTTGTTTTGACAGAAATTTTGGATTTATAGTAAAGTTTGAAAGATTTATTTTAGGATTTATTTTAATTTTGATGGTCTTTACATGACCGATCGACCTGTCATTTTGGATTTATGTTTATTTTTATGATAATCACTGTATGGGATATACGCAATACTCGGAGCCTGCGATTGAAGTCAAAAAGTAAATTTTCGTTTTAAGGCTTTGATTTAACTGAAGATTTCGATTTATATAAATTGCGTTCAAATCTAATTTGAAAAGTAATTTTTTTTTATTTAAAGATTAAAAATTTATAATATTAGCTATTTATTTAGTTTAAAAAAATTGTTTGGTATAAACCGTTATAATTTGTAGAACTTTTTAAGGGGAACGGCTGCGCGGCCTGTCATACTAAAGTGAATTTTGGATTTGAGGCCAAAATTCTCACCCAAACTGAATAATTTTTTTTTAAATCAAAAGGTACAGCAAATACATAGTGCGGGTTAGAAGTATTGTATTTGTTTATGTTTTAAATAATGAAATATAAACCATGAAAGAAATCAAATTTTCACGAATTTAAGCACAACTTCGGCAATTATTTGGGGGTTAATGGTGATAAAAAGAAATAAAAAATTACTCCTTCTACTACGGAAATATAATGACATATAAAATTAAAAATTAAAAATTGTTACAATCATCATTATGATGGACTTAAATATAAATTTAAAATGACAAATTTTAAATTAACACAAATTTTCCTAACATAATTTAAAACATCGACCCGAAAAAAGGTTTTTTTTTAAGATGTAAATAAAAAAAATATTTTGTAGAATCATGCTTACATAGCAACAAATATCACAAATTAAAAAAAAACTACCGTTAACCCGCAAATAATTTCCGAAGTTGCCTCTAAAATCGTAAAAATGATATTTCTTTAATAATAATTGGATCACTTCTATAGCGCCGTTTTCGTGGGAAAATCACCTCAAGGGCGCTTTACAATTAATTAAATAACATATACAACCAATACCTTACAGTTAAACTTTATTACTAATGGCTTATAAGTAAGACTTATGGCTAGGGACTAACTACTGAGACTTATAATTAGTGACTTACATCTATGGCTTATAGGTAGTCACTTACCAACTAAAAGTTATAGTTAGTGACAATTTTATAACTAGAATAAAAACCTAACACATATATAAACCTAGTACCTATTCAAAACTAATACATATCTATGACCAAGTGCATATTTTGTATACAATACTGCAAAATGACGTACAACTATGGCTTAAAACTAGAGTCTTACAACTAACATACCTATTTATAATAATATAAATACCTGTATGATTATTGCTCGTGCTGTCAGTGGTAAAGCACACAAAAGTTTAATAATTTTTATTGAAATTAAAGAAGGTAGTCTGTGTGGTAGAAGGTAAATAGGAATATAAGTAATTCTCTTGGACTGAGTACTCGAAAACACCACTAGACCAATGGGGTCGTTATTCTGGAAACGATAATTTAAAAAGATGAGTCTTTAGTTTTGCTCTGAATTCAGTAGAGCTGTTGATTTTTTCGCAAATGTGAAGAGAGTTTGTTCCAGGCTGTTGGGCCTGCCACCGCAAAACCTCGGTCTCCGAAATTGGTATTGGGATTGCGTTTAGGTACTGAGAGTCTTCCTATGGCCGTTGAAGACGCTGATCGAAGAGATGATTGCCTAGTGTTGACATCGTTTGGAGTGCATAGTTCCGCCAAGTAGGGTGGTGCCATGTCGTGTATCGCTATAAAGACCATCCAGCATAGCTTAAACTGGATCCTCTCAGGACACTTAAGCCAATGAAGGTTCCGCAGATGTTGAGATATGTGGGAATATTTGGATACGCCGGTTATCAGCCTTGCTGCAGCATTGAAAACTGACTGAAGTCTGTCAGTATATATTTTGGGGAGACTTGCGTATATGCCGTTGCAGTAATCAAGTCGAGAAACAACGTAAGAATTTACCAGCATCTTTATGCCATTAGCTGGAATATTTCTCCGTATTGATTTGATTTGGCGCAGGTGAAAGAAACCTGCGCTTACTGTCTTATTAATCTGGGATTTGAGTGATAGATCTGCATCTAGATGCACACCTAGAAGTTTATCGCCTGTTTTAGGGATGATGTTACAGCCCGAAGTAGTGAGAGGAGATTTATCTTACATTGATTGGCGCTTTTTTGTTGCTGTCCAAAGAAATTCTGTTTTGGATGGATTTAATCTTAATTTGTTGGAAGACATCCATTTTGTAATGGCGGCAATGCATTTGACAGTAATTTTCTTTAATTTGTCTTTCTCATTCGGTGCACAGTAGAAGTAGATTTGCTGATCGTCAGCATAGCAATGGGAAAGAAGTCCGAATGATTGGCGTATATTTCATAATTTAACAAATAAAAAAATAAAATACTTCTAACCCGTACTATATATTTACTATACTTTTAATTTTTAAAAAAATCATTCCGTTTGGGTGGGTATTTTGGCCTCAAATCCAAAATTAAATTTTGTGTGAAACGGGCCGCGCAGCCGTTCCTCTTAATAACTGAACCGTTTTTTAAACTTTAAAAATTTAATTTTTGATTGTCTGAAGAGGATTTATTGCAAAATAGACAAGTAATATTCTCGATAAAAATCTTCCATTTTCACGGTAAAAATGTAAGGCTTGAGGTAGACGATTGAAAGCCGTTTACTTTGACTCCACAGTGTTCGGATTTAAGTTAAAAATGGTGGTCGGAATATGTTTTAAAAAAGTACATATGGCGAAAACAATCATCAGTTTAGGGGTAAAATTCGAGGTTTGGGGCCGAATACCGCTTAATCTGCTTATATGGCATGGATTTGACTGAATTTATGTTAAGAATTAAAATCTAAATAAGTTTTAATGAAAAAAGATAAAAAAGCAACATTTGTGAAAAAAAAAACATTAATACCGGAAATATGCGAGGCTTGGGATCGACGATTGAAGTACACTTACTCTGGCTCTATGGCATCGATTTCACTCAAATTTTAAATATGTTAAGAATGATAATCTGAAGACGTATTGAAAAAAGATTAAAAACCACAACATTACCGGAAACATATGAGACTTTGGTCCACGATTGAAGGCCATTTATTCTACCACACTATAGCATCGATTTGACTGAGATTCTGGATTGAGAATGATTGTCTGAAACGTTTTATTCAAAAAAGATTTAAAAATTTACAGATGCGAAACAAATCATTAGGGGGGAAATGCGTGGCCTGGGGCGGATTATTGAAGTCCGCTTACTCTGGTTATATGGCGCCGATTTTCCAGAAATTTTGGATTTATCTTAAGAGTGTTTGATTCATAGAATTTCATATAATAAAAGTTTAAAAAAAATTAAACATAATTATTATGTAGATTTTATTATTACAGCTGTTCGGCTATCAAATTCGTTTTCAAACTGTTGTTAGACCTAACAAACAACAAAAATTCTTCTCAACGTGGGAACGTTGAGACTACTTACTTAATTTTGACGATTTTATTAATAAGGAACTCCAGTGAAAAATATAATGGCTTTAAAAATATATATTCGTATAGATCAGCAAATGCCGATTCTGAATGTATAACTTTTATTGTATATAATATACGTAGAATTTAAAAATCGTTATATAAAAGTGAATTAAAAACGGTACCATCAAAACACCATGTTCTGTTGGTACCACTGCTTCTGACGTCACACATGCCGTTTTTGAGCCCAACTCTAACCAGATAAGATGTTTTTCCGCTGTTTATTATGTTTTTAGCTTATAATTTCGCTGCTTACAGTTTCATTTCGCTCGTAAAATCATTATGTTTATTTATTGCGACTAGTTGAGAGTTTTTGCTTGAAAATTCGTACCAATTTTAACGAATTTGTATACGGAATAATACTCTTATACCCCATCCAACAACAATGTCATTGGCACTTTGGCGATTATTTCTTCGGTTATTCTGGAAGCGGGGGATTTCTAATGATTTTTCTAATGACCTATTATTTCTTACAATGCATAATATATTTATTTTTATTTCAAGCCATTGAAGTTACACCGATATTTCAAACTTATTCAATTTATCCAACGCATTCAAGTTAATATCTGTCTACTGCTGTCACGGATTGTTGAAGCCCGCAGATGCGCAATGCGCATGCATCTGTTTTCCACGCATGAGAAAAATGAAAGAGGCTATTAACGCAAGCGATTCTGATTTTAAGCTAGTTATTAAAAAGTTACCTATGGACTTTCTTTGAACGCTGATAAATTGTTAATTAGTTGCGGGTATGAATGTATTTTTACACTTAGGTACAATTCACCTACAAAGTAACGAGACTCTGACATTCTACAATGTTTCCTTCAATGAAAAGCAGTTAAATTTGAGTACAAAGTTCTCGAAGTTTTGTAGGAAATTCATACAATATCGATTACTGCCTATTGAACCGCAAATCCGACTGGCTCATGTGACGTCACACCCAACAAACCATAGATTTCGTGCGTTTTGGTGGGCTTTAAAAAATTAAAACTTTAACAATTATTTTAACCATGAAAACGAACTTTAAAAAAAAAATTAAAAAGAGAGAAGTTAGGTTAGGATGTCAACATTAATAATTTTTTTTTTAAATGGACTGGAGTTCCTTATTCTAACACATTTTAAATTTGCATGGTGTTCGGGTAAAAACCATTATGATAATTAAAATTCTCTATTCTGTGAGTTAAGCGTGATATTCAGCATCCGCCATAATGAAAAATTCTTTAAAATGCAAGATTTGTGAAAGATTCTTCAAATTTCCGGCTTATTTTGTGTTGGGGTAAATCTCAACACAATGAAAGCCATTTTCTCTGATTTAAAAAAAACATTGAGAAAAAAAATTCATCTCCTGTGTTGATGACGACTTTGAAAGGTTGACATTGAAGTTCCATACAGTAGACCCAACTTCTTGACGCTAGATCTCATCGTTCCATAGTTTTTTGGTATTTTAAACAACAAAATTATGATAATATGTAGATATGTTACACATTGAACTTAATTAAACATGGTCACGTAATTCGGTATTACTAGAAATATTAATATGATTCATTTTATTACAATAATCATGATCAAATCGTGATATTATATAGCCGAGAGGTTGAATAACTACACGATATACTTGGCAATTCAAATTACATAACATTTTGTCTTTCGCATTATTTGTATGACTCTCTGTAATACAATTACGTAAAGCCTAAAATTAATTCGCTTATATAAAACTGTGAAAAACAGATAATGGAAAACTTCTGTCATTAATCAGTTGTAATCCTAAAGATAGTAGCAATAACTACTGCATAACCACTTTCAGTATAAATGCCTCTGACCCGAAGCAGTAATCACATTCATCTGTTTGGATTTGTCTAGTAATCAGGGTGTTTAGATATCTCTCCAAGATGCAGTTCCTCGTAGTCATGGCAACGCTTTTAGCCGCAGCATCAGCTCAAATCGTCAGCGGCGGACAGTGCGCTGATGTTGATGTTGCTCGCAATTTCGATGTTGCTTCGGTGAGATTTGTTTTTAAAATAAAATTATTATTTATTATTCAAAAATGCGTATCGAAACATTTTTACAAAAATGACTTGTGTTCATTATCATACAAATTTTATTTATTAAATGTACTAAGAAGTACGTATGTGGGTACATAAGTTTCACTATCAATTTCATATAATACATAAATTCAGTTTGACGACCTCGTTTGCAGAGTTGTGAGCTCTTGGGTTGATCATAATGTGCAACAAAAATTGTACTTAATGTAACTTAAATATTTTTTGTGTTTATACTGGAGATAGACCACTATCTAAGAATTAAAACTTGCTTGAAATGGTTTTTTTATGTTTGGTAACCATTTCAGAGTAGTACGAATTTCTCAACTTTCCACTCTCTTTTCTCCTTCCCCGACTTCATTCAGCTCCATAACGTTCTTCAAATTGGATACCGTACACAACCATTAACGCCAGTTCCAATAGTACTACATAAAATGCTCACTTTAATCGTTTCAGATGAAAATATCTCTATCAAACCATGCACTTTGTAACCATTTACCGGGTTCCCGTAATTTTATTTTCATGGGCTCGGTGTTTCCCCTCTCTTACAACATGAGTTTCTAGTTTTAACTTGAAGATCCGTTTTAGATGTTTACTTTCCCAGCTACGCCAAAGATGTCGTAGGCTCCGAGGCAAATCAGTTCGTGTGGAGCTAATATTTAAAATAAAACATAAACGTATTCCTTTCAAATTCCAGTACGCCGGAGTATGGTTCGAGATCTACCGCTACAGCACAGAGTTCCAGCCCAACGGGGACTGCGTTACAGCCAATTACAGCCTCAACGCTGGAGGAAACGTGACCGTCATCAACCGCATGGTCGTCAATGGAACCGTGCTGGCCATTCAGGGAACCGCCGACCTGGCTGACCCCGATTCTGATGAAGGAAAGCTTTTCGTCAACTTCCCAACCGGATGTAAGGATATCAATCGCTTCGGGGTTTTGTAGTGTTCAATGGTTTCTTATTTATACATGGTTAAACATGCGAGAGCTCCGTTGTAACCTCTTTTTCTTATTCCGGTGCCCTCTCATCTCGGAGGTTGGCTACCATATTTTTCTTCAAGGGGTCATTTATGAGAAAGAGTCAAATATTACATTAACAGCGGTCTTCTTAGCCGTTATGCGTACCTACGTTCCAATATCATTGGAGGAAATTAATCCATTCTCAGAAAGGAAAGGATTATCTTGCACCCAGTGGGCCAGTGATGTATTAACCCCATCCTTAGCATCTGGAGAATTGAGCGATTTTATGTAACATTCATACAAGACCCCATTGGCCCATTCTATATAAATGTTGAAAAGGGTGATAAATTCGCAATCGCTTGAAACTAAAGTAGCAGTTATCCAATAGTCAACCAATAATCTTTTTTGCATTCTTATTAATTTGTGATTATTTTCACGAACCGACTACAGATACTGTATTTTATGTGTTATATTATTATAGAATTCACGGTCGTTACACCAATATTATTTTTCAGCTAATGCAAATTCCGACTACTGGGTTTTGGCCACTGACTACAAGGGATACTCTCTGGTGTACTCCTGCACCGATTTGCCGAACAACAACAAGAAAGGTAATATACAGCACTTCTTCATCTGCTCTGATTCAATACTAAGTTCATCTAATCTATCTCTTCATTAAACAGTACATTCAACATTACATCTAGTTAGTTTTATAATTGTCCATCTAGTTCAGGGGTGTGGAAACTTATTGCTGTCTTTGGCCATTTTGAAATTTTGTATCAATACCGGATATATAAACGTGTATAAATAAAGGGATACGGCCTTGATAGCTCGTTTCCAAGCGAAAGATGAATCGATTATGCCAAATTGAAAATAACATCCAGAACGTGTTCTGAATATATATAGTGATACTGACCTTTCCCCGGAACGCAGAATAAAAAAACTTTTTCTTTTTATTATTGTATAATAAAGTAATCAATGTATTTCTATATCATTTCCAATAAGTCTGATAATCTAAACTATGAACAAATCGTTGTCGCCAAGAGTAGCAGTATTCACGTGTGTTCTCTTAGGTGCTTTGGTAAATACATATCTTCAAAATAGTATTACGTAAAAATTTCACCGGTCAAAAACATCGGTGACATTTCTCAAAACTGTAAGGTTAAGTTGATAACATTTGGTGTTAATCAGAGGCTATTAGTGTTGATTATGTTAACCGTTTGAATAATTAAAACATTTATGACAGTTGCAGGATTGAATTATAAACACATTTGATATATAATTCGACAAAAATGAGTAAGGTAACTCCTTAACGTCCTTCCTGAATAACCACGTCTAAATTTCATTGACAGAGAGTGATCTCATTGAATCATTTCTCTTTTCTTAGTGTCCACCTGGATCCTGAGCAGGACGAAGACCCTTTCTCCCCAGGCTGTTGTGGTAATGGATCCCATCATCTCTCTGGTTTCTGGATTATCCTGGGACAACTATAGGGAGACCAGTCAATCCGAAGGGTCCTGCAGAATTGCATGAAAACGCAATTACTAACCTACATGGATAATAATAAATGTATATTTAAGAGGATGACTTATCTATGTTGTTTTGATCCGTAAGAATGGTAAACTGTCGATATTAAGCGTAATAAAAAAACTGTATTTTATAAATCGATTTTCATTCTCAAATCAACTAATAAACATTTTGCATAGGTTTGAATTTATAAAACTCCAGCCATCATCTTCTTATGGTGATTATTTGTAGTCATAAATGATGGGATGCATTCAGTGTTGCAGCATCGAAGAGTAACAGGTAGAGTGGACTGGACACTCTTCAAAAAGTGCTCCTTGGTTAGAATTTTTACATGTTCAGACAGTGCATAGTCTTTTAGTCTCCATATGTGCATCATATACGTAAAACAGGCGTGAATGCAACGTTACAATTTCGACATTATCAATTTTTTATCGCGGTTACCGCCATTGAAAGCCAAAAGTCACCAACGTAAAATTACAACAAAAATTTGTCAAAATTGTACTACGGTGAAAATATTACTATAGTCATATTGTATTATTAATATTATTGAAATATTAGTAGAAATACTTTCAAGGTAAAAATTGCACGGATTTTGTCAAGTGCTCAAAATATTTTTTTTAAGTACGCGAGTTTTACCGTAGATGAAAAATAATATTTACTCAACGGTGATTTATCACGCGTACGTGATAGTACCTATTTCATTTACACTTTTACAGTCAACTTACGATGATTAACAATGTCTACAGTAATTGCTTTAGAAGTGTATTTCGTCTTTATTGACACTGCTAAAAGGTCGTCATCAAATATTGATATGCCTGAAAAAAACAAAACTTCGAAAAGACTTTGATCCTTCTTTGATCTGACTCATACGTACCCACACGTGTCCCACACCTAAAAATAATATAAATATTAAAGAAATCCGTGCTAAATTTAGTTTCCAAAAATACCACAAACAATTTAATCGTTGACTTTAGGAGTACCAGTGTTATGTGATCTCTTACTTCTTGAGTGAATGTTGCGTTTACATCAGAGCAAATGGGAATGGGATAAATTCTTATGTCCGCTGATGATGTACTCTGTTAGCTATAAGGACGACGAAGCCCAACAGGCAATACCGCTCAACACCACCAAAAGAAAAATTGCAAAATTTAAAAGTACAAAATTTAAATTTAGGAGTTAGTCCGTCCCAAGTCGTTATGTAAACCAATCGGCTAAAGCAACGTATTTATGTATTTATTAAGTTCGAAACAGCAAAAGCGGTTTATTAATCAACATGATTTGACAAATATGAATATTGAACAGTAAGACTATTGATTATGATACGTTACGTAAATCAAGGTCTGTTACGTATGTATGAGTATTTTTAATTACTAAGAATTTGTGTTTTTAATAATTAAAAGACTGCTCTTTAAATCTCTCGTTGTCAGGCAAAGATTTTCCATTCCGCCTTAAATTTGTGGAACGCGTTAATTTGTTTATCTATATCTCTTTTTAAAATTCATTATATCGGGTGATGTTTGTTCAACGTCGTTTTTCAACATAAATTGTGCGTGAGTAAATATTGTTCTTGCAAATGATAGTACTTCATTACTGACCACAAACCTAATAGGTTTGATGAAATCAGGAACGTTTCAATATAATTTGTGCGTGAGTAAATATTGTTCTTGCAAATGATAGTACTTCATTACTGACCACAAACCTAATAGGTTTGATGAAATCAGGAACGTTTCAATATAACTTGTGCGTGAGTAAATATTGTTCTTGAAAATGATAGTACTTCATTACTGACCACAAACCTAATAGGTTTGATGAAATCAGGAACGTTTCAATATAACTTGTGCGTGAGTAAATATTGTTCTTGCAAATGATAGTACTTCATTACTGACCACAAACCTAATAGGTTTGATGAAATCAGGAACGTTTCAATATAACTTGTGCGTGAGTAAATATTGTTCTTGAAAATGATAGTACTTCATTACTGACCACAAACCTAATAGGTTTGATGAAATCAGGAACGTTTCAATATAACTTGTGCGTGAGTAAATATTGTTCTTGCAAATGATAGTACTTCATTAACCACAAACCTAATAGGTTTGATGAAATCAGGAACGTTTCAATATAACTTGTGCGTGAGTAAATATTGTTCTTGCAAATGATAGTACTTCATTACTGACCACAAACCTAATAGGTTTGATGAAATCAGGAACGTTTCAATATAACTTGTGCGTGAGTAAATATTGTTCTTGCAAATGATAGTACTTCATTACTGACCACAAACCTAATAGGTTTTGATGAAATCAGGAACGTTTCAATATAACTTGTGCGTGAGTAAATATTGTTCTTGCAAATGATAGTACTTCATTACCGACCACAAACCTAATAGGTTTGATGAAATCAGGAACGTTTCAATATAACTTGTGCGTGAGTAAATATTGTTCTTGCAAATGATAGTACTTCATTACTGACCACAAACCTAATAGGTTTGATGAAATCAGGAAAGTAGCATGTATTAGGTTCAAATAAGCACTTTAAAATTAAATAAAAAGAAATTATGGGTTTAGTCAAAAAAAAATTATAATGTAACTTTTTGTTCTCTAGAGGTATAAACATTTTATACCTATAAACATTTCAAGAAGAATGTTAAGAATGGTTTAGTATTATTGAAATGTACTAATAAATGTCTTTTGATAATGATACACACGAGAGGAACAGATTAAATCGGAAAATATAATTGATCATGATTCTGTCCTAAATAATTACCACGTGGGAAAAATGCCAGATGGCAGTATACTTCACACTTCACAGTAGGTATATTACCGTAGTATCATAGTTTATATCACGACGAAGTGGATGCCTCAGTGGAATTGACCTAGAGGCGGACCATGGAAGAAATGGACAAGAAGATTTCAGCTGGATATAGTGAGGGATTGAGAAAAAATACTAGGGATTGGAGCAATCGGAGGAGGCCAATCCTTACCCTGGCATTTCGGAATGTGATGCTGGTAAATCTGGAACACTTACTGTAAAGCATTTGCCATGTGTTCCTTTAGCTTAAGGTTTTACTGTGATTTAGGATGGCGGAATCAATAAATAGACTGTAATTTCTGTCCTTTACATACCTACATTTATGTCGGTTTCACCCGGTTTCTATCATACAAGACATCACTTGCACGTTCATCGATTATGTTTATGAATACAATCAGGAAAAACCCGTGAATCAGAAACCCAAGGTCAGCCTTATATAACGACGGATTGATAATATTAGTTAATTCTTGCGATGTGATTATGAAAATAATAAAACAATTTTATATTTTTATATTTGCCATACCAGTACAGCTCTGTTTGCAGATTTTTTTTGCATATTTACGGATCGACAAACAAGTGCCTTGTCAAAATATATACAAGCGATGGTTTAGTTAGCAAGACAGTCACTGATCTTCCGAAGTTTGGCTTGTCACCATTGATTTTAGTTTTTTTGGATATATAAAAGCTTAATATGAAAGCTTTTCTGGTACTGGCTGCGGCTTTGGCGATAGCTCGGGGTCAAATCACCATCCAGGGCAAGTGCAAGGAAGAAAATGTTGTTCCGGATTTCAACGCTGAAAAGGTGAGAGATCAATCTAACATTTCCCAAATTATTTGGATGTGTTTATTGGCTTATGCTTTCAATCTTTTGGTCCAATTTCATATTGGAAGTTGGCTTTTAGGAAAATCTTTACCCTGCAGGCTGAAGCTCGGAATATTTCAGAGAAAGTGAAATTACCATTCACGTAGATTTTCAAGCCATGATGAGCAGCGTCTTACCTCTCAACGTTTTTCATAAATCTTTACCTGGATTACCACTTGCGTAATTTGGTATTTGTTACTCCAAAATGGAAATCCACTTTACATCTATTGCAATTCGTTACATTTTCTTTATTCGATTACTAAATTGATGTCACTCTCTGTCCAGAGCAAGGTTGTGCGTTTTTTCAAAATCTTGGAATTATCATCATAAGTTAGAATAAACACATTCCTGGAAAGACAATGTCATGAAAGTATTATATAATCAGGTAAAAGCATCATTAAAGTATTGCGTGGCATGTAAACACGAGGATAAACATTAAGAACTAAACAAACTATATTTCACACAAAACATCATTCGTTGCATCTAAACGTCATGAATGAATTGAATAATTCACGCATCTTCCGAGTTTAATAGAATGAGTGGTCAATGAAAAAAATTGCTATAAGCTAAACAAAGTGCCATATAACAAAATAATGTTTGTTAAAACGACAGTTGCAATAATAATTTGCCTTGTACAGCGCCGTTTACAAGGGCGCTGTACAAATATTACTTGCTAGGGTTCATTTTATTTATTTATTTGTAATAAACAAACAGCTTTTAATACAAATATATATTGTATATAGAGGAAGTTTAACAAAAGGTAATCCAACAAAGTTTCTTGTGCTAACAGTGGTTAAATACAGATCTTTTATTTATGAAGCTAACAAGATAAAGAAAAACCAAATAAGAAGGAAGGGGGTAGAGGAAGAGGAAGATAGGATGGGGACAGTAGATGCTCTCGATATATTTTATGTTCGTGCATCAATTTGTGGTCGTGCGTATTATACTTCGGTTCGATATTTTGAAAGGGTATTTGTGAAGAATGTCGATAATGTGTAAATTGGAGAATTTATCCTAAAATTGGTCCTGCATGGTTTGTCGGGTTGGTCTTGATGTTATGTGAATGTTTATAAAGTTTATAAAGTTATATACAAACAGATGCAGAAACATTACTCAGGCGATGTCATAATATTCTCAGTGATCTGTTTCCTGTATTTAATTATTTACTAGTATTTGAGAAACTATATAAGTGATATTGAAACTCGATTAATTTGTGTACTTACCCACATCACTTTTTTATAATAATACCTAACATGAATCTTTCATCGCAAAGACAATATTTTCTAAAATATTTAATTTAGATACTGACAAGTTAGCAATAGAAATCAAATTAACAACTATTTTATTCGGTTATGATTAATTGCATTCTGAGGAGATGATTGGTTATGCATGGAATATTTATCATTCTTAAATCACGTGGCACTACATTCCATACTTTAGGACCTGACACTCCAAAAGCACGCTTTCTGAACTTAGTATCTGGTTTGCAGTCTGGTTCCTTCAACCTTCCGATAGCTGATAGAAAAGTTTACTGTCCATGTTTTCTCGATGTTTTAGTCACAGTATCTTATTTTAATGTGTGTCTTTTTCAGTATGGTGGCCTTTGGTACGAGATCTACCGCTATGAGCAATACTTTGAAAAGGACGCGGAGTGTGTGACTGCGCAGTACACCCTGGACGGTGGGGCGGTGCAGGTGCTGAACTCCAGGGTTACCGGCGGCACCAGTTGGCAGCTGGCCGGGGTGGCCAACCCCGCTCCCGATGCAGAGGGAAAGGGGAAACTGAACGTCATGTTCCCTAGCATCGGTAAGCAATTTTTTTGGATGATCTGGTACATTTTCTTCCTTATTTTATGTATATGGTGTCGTCTCCCTTCAGGCAGTGGCCTGGCATCGTAATTTCAGTCCATTTTATTTTGAATTTGTACTGAGAGAGCGAATTTCTGAATTTGAAAATTAAGGTAAAATACGCCAATATCGCATTTATTGCGTTCTTCTTTATTATATGAAAAGACTAATATTTGCGTCTTGATTTAGATGTCTGAAAATGGAAAAAATAGTATGGTAATGGCAAATCATTTTAAAGAGAGCACGTTTGAATGTATCTGTGTACGTCGACAATGGTTCAAATTGATTGGTAATAGTTTGGAACACCCACCCGCAGTCCCCTATTGTCCCCGCAGTAGTCCCGCGATACAATACATCACTGCACAAGCAATAATCTCTTGAATGATTCCGCTGTGTCTTGTTGTTATTTTTTAATTGAAGAAAATTCGTGATTTACCGTATTCATTAAAAGTTCCGCCAATAAAGGGACAAAAAACTTGTTCAACCAAAAAAATTGATATGTTGAAGTTTAAAAAAATCTAAATGCACTGAGTTATTATGATAACCGTAATAAATACCTACCTTTAGGCACTTCAATGTGTAGTTAAATTTAAAGAAAACTCTTGCAAGCGAGACATCAAGATAATATAAATTTTGCTCGATGAAGACAGTACTAAATTCCCTTTCATTCTCAATCTTCCGTCCGCGCATCCGCTTGCCTGCCCGGAACCATACCCTTTTCACCCATTGTAATTAGATACTGAATATTTTTGTATTTTCAGGAAACAATTTGGGTAAATACTGGGTCCTTGCAACTGACTATACTGGCTACTCCCTGGTCTACTCATGCAGGGATATTGGAGATGGCAACATCAACGGTAGTATTCAATTATACTTTTATATCTGCGCTTTCAGGAAATTTACAGTTCTTGTCTGGCTTGTCTCAATATAAATAGTACGGACCGATTAAGGGCATTTGAAACAAGATTATAACGCTTCGCGTTCACAGATGGCGTTGCATTAATAAAAAAAACATCTGTCCCGAGGATAAATTGTTATTTCAGATGTGAAGCTGAATTCCTTCAAGAAACTATAAAAGAAACAATATTTGTCATTAGATTATTATTTACGTTATACAGATTTAATACCATAAACTGTTAAGTTTATAGCACCCGTTAGTCAAACTCTAAAAAGTAGTTTATCTGGACATTTGTATTATTTTTGTAAAATCTATTTAATAGTAATTAAACAAAAACACTATCACATACATTAGTTTTATAATTTTCCTGAAGGAATTCAGCTTTAAACATACATTAACAATTTATTTTATTACATATTCCATATGAAAACCCGCCAACAAACAATCCATCTCAATATTTAAACTATTAGATGCTAAAAGCGTTTTATTTTTAAATATTTTAACTAACCCGTTATTATGCGTTATAATCATGTTTCTAATGTCCTTAAGATGAGCGGCTGCTCGGCCTGTTTCATATAAAAGTGAATACAAAAAAAAAAATAATGCCGTCTTCTATGGAAAAATAATGGATAAAAAAATAAGACATGTAAAAATCACTTTTTGAGATTTGTTTTTTTTTTTTTTAATTATTTTATGTAATCCTATTTATATAGCAAATATCATTACTAAAAAGAAAACATTAACCCACAAATAATTTTCGAAGTTGCCTCTAAGTCGTGAAAAATCAATTTATTTAATAGCCTATTTTGATAATTTAAAACAAATTTAATAAAATATTTCTAATCCGTACTAGATATTTATTATACCTTTAATTTAATTTAATTTAAAACAAAGATCATTCAGTTTGGGCGGGTATTTTGGCTTCAAATCCAAATTTAAGTTTTGTATGAAACAGGCGGCACAGCCGTTCCTCTTAAGGTATTTTAATTATATTTACTGAACCCAGTACAATATTTACCATATGTTCTCGTTGATGAGCTTTCTGGCGTTCAGTTTTGGACACTGGCTACATGCCTCCCTCATTTTTTTAGTCATTAATAATTTCATACAAAAAAAAATACAAAAAAAGTTATAAAAAATCTTATCCCTCTATTGCTAGAGTTGAGAAAATATATTTCATAGAAAATAATGTGTGGTTTTTTTTCTAATATTTGCAGTTTCGAGCTGGATCCTGAGCAGGAAACCGAAGTTGACTCCTCAGCAGATACTGGCGATGAACCCCTCCGTGGAGGGCGCAACCGGTTTGGCTTGGGACCACTACAGGGAGACCAGTCATAGCGAGGCCGACTGCAAGATCACCTCATCTGTTCAATAACTGAACCTATTATATATATATAAAACTCACGTAACTATCAATTTATTACTGTACTTCCCAACCTTCCTCTTATTCATCTTCTTTCCTTCCCCACTCCCTTAAGCCTCACAATGTCATAGTCCCCCTGGCTCCGGACAGTCGGGATCTGTTAGGACTGTTATGCGGTAATACAAAATAAAAAAAATGATAATGCTTTGAGTATGAAATAAAAGACATTTGTATTTAATACGAAGATTATTTTTTTATTATCACCGATCTACGATATGAAAATGGCTTCCTTCCCTTAAAAATGTACCTTAAAACCTTGGTGTAAGTAAATAGATGCTATCTATAGAAAACGGAATTCCTTTTTATGATAATAATGGACCTTCACACGAGTGGTTTACCCGAAACTTATTTAAGAACCCGTGTGGAAAGGTTCGACCATACGGTAGAAGGCCCACAAGGGTTATACTTATAACAGACTGGATCCTACATCATAGATTAAACTAGTCATCAAAATTGTGAGCCAATTTTTTGGAAAAAAAAACCTCATAAAAATGCAATGTTTTGTTACGATTGGGTTCGATTAGTAGAGTAGAAAAAACAGGTCTGCAGACCGGCAGCCTGGGACTTTTGCTAGGTAGGCAGATTTAAAGAGCCTGTTGGTAGATAGGTATAGTTTACGTCATCGAATACATGAATGAAACCAACGAATAACTTTTCGGTAGTCCAGATCACCTAGTTGAAAATTCCTTGGTCTGCCGGCCGGCAGGGCAAGTTATAATGGAACGTGATTATTCCACCGTCCGGTAGATGTCTCTTGAAAGCATTCTAAAGTAAAACAAGAATGTTGGATGGCAACTTACAAAATCGCTTTGCCAATAAAGCGATAGATGGTGTACAATCATCCAATATTCAACAGCAGATACAGAACAAACCACTCGATTCTGTAGTCAGTGGCGTGCGTCGTTACAGTAAATAATATTGTCAATACCGGTGTGAAAAAAATCCTGGTCTTATGTTTTACTTTGATCAACTAATTTCCGATTTTTCGAATTTACCATAAAACATTTTTTTAAATTTGTTTGTTCGTTGCGTATCATCATTATAAATATAAAATACCTTGATCAATGATGATTTACTTAAACAATGTAACTCTTATCATTTGTAATGATAATTATTTACCGCGAGACAACTTCTTTAACTTGCGAGAACATTTTTAATTAGAATAATAACAGAGGCTTTTTAAAGATTTATAAAGTTCGTCTTTCATAGGTTTCCAATTTGAATCGCTTCATATTTCATATCATAAAAAACAAAAACAAAAATACTCTGTGAATCTAATAATAAATGGCGTATTTAGTTCCTCTTTTGGCCGCCTGCAAAGTTAATTTAATTAATGCAAAATGACAAGCTGTACTTGGATGCAAATGCACACTTCGAGACCACCGTTAAGAGTTGATATCACCGAATTTGACGGTGGTTTGCCCGAGACTCACATTTTAATTAATTCCGACGACTTCGTAACTATAGCAAGTTTTTTTTTCTGAGGTGACACTGGGAATGCATGTTATTTATATTTTAGATTAATAAAAAATGTGCTTTAACATTAAATTTTTTCACGTAAAACGTTTTAAAAAAATTGAAAAGCGTTTTACAACTATAACATTAGCGGTAGCGATCAAATTTTATTTTTCTAAAAGATAAATTAGTAACTTCCCGAGACATCAACCTGAAAACATCTGTTCTTTTAGGAACATATTCATCGGAATTAATTAAAATATACCCCTCGGGAACTATCATTTTTTAAGCCCGCTGAAGCAATCTCGACCCTATGCCCCTCAAAAACCGAATAGTGTTTTACGTGTCAGTCACTTACGGCATTTAAATGTTTAGTTGCCGATCAACATTCGGCGAGTGAGGACGTGTTACGGCCCGATGCTACATTGACTTATTTCCTCACATTTTTTTTTATTCTTACGAATACTTGAAATCTAATATTGAAATTTTATGTTTTTTTGTACTAAACTTCTTCTACAAGTAAGTAAAGGTATTTTGAATTTTTCCGCAATTTAATAAAACATGTTACTTTCTAGCACAAAATTTATATTTTTAAAGCGCACAGTGTGCTATTTTTAATGAAATGCGGACATAGAAATATGTACATGTATGTATATATTTTACTGTTTTAAAGTATATTTTTATTCTTAATATGTTTAATATTTATTATTTATTATTTAAATTTAAATATTTAAAAAAGTTTTGCGGCACAGAATTTTTTTATGTGTGTGGAGGCATAATTTCGGAATGTCAAACAGCTGTCACGAGTAAAAACAATTATACGCAGATTTTTTTGTATTTCTTTTTAAATTAACGTAATTATACATACGATTTTTTTTCGCATATTAATTATTTATCCGTGATGTCCGGAAATTATTGGAACAAGAGGAAAATGCTAAATATAGGAGTCGTTTTAGAGAAGCTTGAGTCCGAAGTTGAAATTTTATTTGCGGCACGTTCCAGAGTGGTAGATACTCTATCGCCCCGGTGAAAATACAACATTCATAATCAAAACGTTTCTTGATTTGGCTTTAGCCATGTTTGATGACTAGATCCGAATAGCCAGGTACTTTCCAAACTTCCTCTTCCCAGTCTCTCTCCCTTCCCGACTTCCTTTACATATCCCGAATAGAAATCCTATCGTCCCACTGGCTCCGGACAGTCAAAACTCTGGTGCGGTATTGACATGAAAATAAAATACTTAATTAAATAAAGTGTATTTGCGCACGTCGGGATTTGAACCCGCGACCTTCGGATTCGTAGTCGAGAGCCTTACTATGGAGGCCGTCAGAAATTGATACAATCGTGGAATTATATTTTTACTGGCTGGTTCTATGCAGAAATCTCCTAACAAAACATACCAATACTGAAAAAAAATGTATTAAGGATTTCTTTTCTCCTTTATTTAAATTGAAAACAATTATTATTACGGCGCTCCCTTTACGCTGATATATATTGTTTATTGTTATGAAAAACTCACTCTTGTAACGTCTTTCTTTTCTTCTGTAGAATTTTAACTTTTTCCTAAACACAGTCGATTATTTGAAATAAATATTAGATAGGTAATTTATAAATATGTTTCATTTTTCATCTGATGATTCTAATTTTGTCGCTTTATATTCATATGTTAAGTAGCACCCTCAATATTTTTTCAGATTACATGTATCCTACGTAAACATTCTTTGTTTATGTAACCAAATTATTTTTAAGATTTTTTAAAACTTTGTATTTAAATAAAAGTTTCAAAAATAGGTGACCAAATATTTGACGTGAATAAATTAATTAAAAACGAAAATCGTTTGATTTTGAGTTTATATTGGCCTCGGAAATTTCCACCCAACAAATATGAATAACCAAAGAAAGGATGTGTGATTTATGATTATTTGGGAACTATCATATGCTGCAGATGATCATAATTTACCACTGTACGGAACCATGAGTTTCCACAAACAATGTTAATTATATTATTACCTAACTTATTGCTAACAATAAACTAAATTTTCATAAATGGATTTAAATATCATATAGAAATTAATTTATATTTGTCCAAATAAAATCGCCACATGTCACACTGTGCAATAATTTTTAGCTGCGAACGAAAAGTTCGCCGTGAAACATCAATTGGTCCACCCGCGAACTCCTTCCACCGGTCTTTAGGAACGCCCTAAAAGGATTTTTTTAGGGTATTGTGTCCTCTTAAGGTCAAATAACACTAAAGCGGCGTCTCAAAATATTCTCACCGAGTCAATTTTATCGCGCGTGTAGTGAAGTACCGCTCTGGTGCGGTTTGTTTCATACAAGGCGGTGAAAAGAATTTTAATATTTAGAACATAATAATATTTATTTTTTAAATAATTAAAATTATACTTTTATTCGAATATATAAATATTTCTACATGTTTCGACAGCGATATACAGAAATATAATTATTTTATTATAAATATATTTATTTTCATCAAAAGGTATAGAAAATACCTAGTACGGATTAGAAGAATGTTGTACGGTATTAGCAATTATTTTGGGGCTAACGGTGTTTAAAAAAAAATTACCTCGTCTACTATGAAATCATAATGACATGTAAAAAAAAGAAAATAGTGTTCTTTTTGGCGGACTTAAATTTAGATTAAAAACGATCAATTTACGCTGGAAACCATGTTTGTCGTACATAATTTAAAATATCGACCAAAAAAACGTTTTTTTAGATGTTTTGTTTTCATTTTATTGTATTTAATCCTATTTACATAGCATATATGAAAAAAATAATAATAAAAAACATGAAACCGTAAATAATTGTCAAAGTTTAAAATCATGAAAAATTGATGATAAGTTTAAAAAAAAATACTTGTATTCCGTACTACATATTTACTATGCTATTAAATTAAAAAAGATCATTCAGTTTGATTGGGTATTTTGGCCTCAAATCGAAAATTAAGTTTTGTATGAAACAGGGTGCGTAGCCGTTCCTCTTAAAGTCTAAGTTTCTCAAGTCACTTCAATCCATTTTTTTAACCCTTCCCCTGTGGTGCTAGAAACTTACTTGAGCTCCGGTGCTGTACACTCAGTTTACAGGGTACACATTTAGAAAATTGCAATTTTTAGGTCGGATATAAAGAATAGTAAAAAATTATTACTAGCGCAAATCATTGACGGCCTCCATGGTCGAGGGGTAAGGCTCTCGACTACGAATCCGAAGGTCGCGGGTTCAAATCCCGGCATGCGCAAGTAAATTTTATTTGATTAATTTGTGCTGTTTCACAATTAATTCATTAAAAAATAATGTATATATATAGTATATTTGCGCACGTTCCAGAGTGGAAGATACTCTCAGTATCACCCTGGTGAAAAATCACCATTCAGAATTGAAACGTTGCTTGAAATGGCTTTTAGCCATGTTTGGTGACCAGATCTGAATAGCCAGGTATTTCTCCACCTTCCTCTTCCCCCTATCCTTACCCTCCTCAGTACCTTCAGCCTCACAAAATTCCCCAATTGGGGATGCCATAGTCTCACTTGCTCCAGACGGTTGGGAGCAGTTGGGAGTATTGTACGGTATTTTAAAAAAAAATTAATCGTAGGTACATATGTAGATGAGTAAAATATTGAATTTAAGTGCTTAAAACGAAGAAAAACATAAGCCACGCAGAAAACACATGATACATCCATTACACTACTGACGACCGCGCACCGTGGCACGGTGAGCGAAATTCCGCACTCCTGTCGATAACTACTGCACCACTCGACAAGGTATAAATGCACGCAGACAATGGTACCAATGTACACGTACCAATATATCAACAATTTATTTTCAGATTTTTAGAAAAAATGTTTTTTTCCGTTGCGTTTGATAAATACTTATTTACTCGCATATTTAAATTATTTTATCCAATAAGTAAATGAATTGCTGAAGAATACCTAAAATATGAACTCCGTGTTTAGTATATTTAGAGAGATATTGAAATAATTAGGGACATGTCAAATCAGATGACAGCACCGGCAACGAAGGGTTTGCACTTAACTTCAAAATATTTCAACAAAGATGTTCTCCGTTTTCGCATTTGGCAACCCTACAGGCAGATGGTAAAACATATGAAAACTCAATGTGAAAATTATTGAGAACGTGTTACTATGAAAATATTAATATTTTTCCTCGTAATGGTGACATATAAACCGATGTAAAGTGTCTTATGGTAGTGTCAGTATGCTCGAAGTAACATCAATTTAAGAAAATCAGAATCAAATTTCTAACCTATTTCATAATTGTTTCAAAATTGTTGCGTGTATTTTTTGTTCGTTCCTAATTATTTTATGGGTTTCGCCTATTAAGGGCGATTTTGGCCATGTTTAAGACTTTATTTATTTTTTTAATTAATTTAAGACATTTTACGAAAAAATATAATGCAAAAAGTTCCGATAAAGCACTTTTTAGCAGTTTGTCTAACGGGAGCTTGTTATTCAAAACTTTACCCTAAATTTACAGTTACGGTTACAAAATAAAAATATTAAAATAAAAATTAAAAAAATAAATAAAATAAAAACATAAACGACAAAAATAAATCGTGTATTAAATAATATTTCCTTATTATATAATACAAATAGTTTCTTTCAGCTAGCCAAGTTTTCAATATTTAATAACTGCTTTTTGTTCTTTATTTCAGTGGGTATCATATTTAAACGTTTAGGAATCATGTGATCTAAAGTTCTTTATCCATATTTCTTTGAACGCTTAGGAACCATTAATCCTTCATTAAAATAAAGACGAGTATTGTAAGTATGCTCTAGTCTATTTGTATTATATATAGGGTTATTAATGTGCTGAAATATAATTTAGTACCACAGAAATGATCTTGAAAGAATTTTGAGACTCGGATAATAGTACAGATTGTTCTTAAAATAAATTACTTTTGAACAGGATATAAAATTGAAGCCAATAAGTTACATTGTAAATGTACGTATTTTTATCCCCGATTTTAATGTCATTTTTATAAATATGCTTTTGCTAATAAATTGTAATTTTGGGGGGAGTTTTTTTATTTTTATTTTTATTTTCTGGCTTTCACCCATTAAGGGCGATCTTGGCCATGTTTGATCAGTTAGATTTTAATAGTACAGATTGTTCTTCAAATTAGTTACTTTTAAACAGGATTTAATATTTGGGTATATAAAATTGAAGCAAATAAGTTACAGTGTAAATGTATGTGTTTTTAATCCCGAATGATTCAAATTTTAATTCCATTTTTATAAATATACTTTGCTAACAAATACTTGATTTGGGGGGAGTTGAGAATTAGAAGGTAGGGAATACTGGTAGGGAGATGAATTTTAAGTTTTACCAATTCATGCATAAAGTTTTGAAATTGGTCATTGATAGGACACTTAAAGAAATTATGGTCCAGAGTGTCCTCTGACCGACAATTACAGTAAGGCGAGCTGACTATATGGAGTCTGGCGAGATGACTAAGACAAGAAGTGTGACCTATTCTCATTCGAGTTATGGAAGAAATATATTTTTTTGGCATGCAAGTGAATTTATGAAACCAGGGGTAGACAGGAATAAAAGGTTGTAGAGTACTGATGACCTTTTGTTAGAGAAGCTGTTTTCCATTTTTTTCTGCTAGACATCGCCTTCTTATATGCGAGGGGGGTTCGCAGCATTCTACTTGTATCGGGTTGATTGGGAAAGATTTCATGGCTCCTGGAATAAGACGAAGAGACTTTGACTGGATCTTATCTAATTTTTGAGAATTTGAAGAAGACATTAAATCAAACAGGCAAGATCCATTATCAACGTGGCTTTGGATGAGGGCATTGTAAAGAAGTTTTAAAGAGGCTGGTTGGGAACCCCACCACAATCCGGACAGAAATCTAAGTGGATTGATATGGGTTTCACATTTTGTGGTAACACGATATATGTGCGAGTTCCAAGTAAGCTTGGAGTCCAAAAACATTCACAGGAACTTAACTTCCTTAAAGATAGCAAAGACTTTCTCGCCAAATTTCACCTGAATATCCGGGAGCTTTCGACGACAAGTGAAGATGACATTTTTGCTTTTGGAAGGAGAAAGTTCAAGGCCATTACTATTTAACCACGCCAAGAGTTTTCTAAGAGCGTTGCTGATTGCTGATGCTGCGATGAAAATATTGGGGGATATTTTATAGAACATTAAGTCATCAGCATATTTAAGTATGTCGCACATGAAATGAATTGATTTTTCGAGATCGAAAGTATAAATATTGTACAGGATCGGGCTTAGGACAGACTCTGGCGGGAGTCCTTTGAATATGTGTCTAATGTGGGGAGAGAATTCGGGCCCGCCTACAAAAATAGTTCTCTAGAGAGCAAATTGATAATGAATTGGACCCATTTGGGTGGGACGCCAATCGCCAAATAATTTTTCTTTTAGAATAGGGATAACAACGTTGTCATATGATCCGCAGACATCTAAATACACTGCTATGCAATATTCATTTTTAGAAAGTGCTAATTTAACATCTATCACAAGAGAGGAAAGGTTATCGGGGGTACTTTCATATCTAAATCCAAACAGCGAAGGGGAAAGGATTTGATTTTTTCTACAAACCAGTCTAATCTATTCCCATAGATTTGATTGGACTAGATATGTCCACCACGCTAGGTTTCTGTCCAGGGTAACTTAACATTGATGGAGATCCGTCGTTTAGAAGACACAGATTTAAGGAGTCCATAGAGTCAATTATTTTGTTTCCTGAGAAATCCATCGATGAAGAACCCCAGAGTGGGAAGTGGGCATTGAAGTCACTCAGAATAAACAAGGGAGAAGATATTTTGCCAAGCATGTGGTGGACCCATAAGGAAAGATCAAATGGGGTAGAGTGGGAAATGCAGAGGATATAAATGTAATATTAGAGACAATAGCTGCCACTAATCGGAAGGATGACTTTGGGGGCTTAATGGAAAATGGGTGAAGGGTAGGGAGTTTTTGATGAGTAGGGGTTCACCGCCCATCCATCGTAACGGTTGAAATTTTGATAATTTTTTTTTTCTTTAAAATAAAATTCCATACCAATGAAAACAAAGCATTAATTTTTTTCATAAACATTTTTTATTAAACAATAAATAAATATAATAAATTAAACGAAAACATTCAATACTTTATTGCGAGCTTCTCGGTTTTACACTTTTATATCTTCGTTAATATTATAGATCCAATTTTTAATCAAGAGATGAATGTTTTTAAATCGCCTGCCCAAAAAGATAGTAAATTAACCACTATCCATAACGTAACATGGGAGGAATGATCTCGATCAAACATTAGCTGGATTGAGGAATTTCAATGAAAAATATTATACTTTAAAAACACAATGTTTTTATAGATTATGTAGAACAACATCATCTATCGATTCTGAATATCGACGTAAGTTTAAGAACAAAAAACAGTAGACCCGAACGCTCAGACTCGCCTCAGACAACATACTCCAGGCCGCCCTTGACGCCGCGGCGGCCGCAGTGGACTAGATTGAAAATGGTGTTAAGTTATCTAACGCAAAATCCTTGGCGCAACATAATAATTCAATCCGTTTTAAAGTTTTTTTTTTTCATTTAAACTGTTTATTTACATTAACGTTCTATAATATTTTGACATTGTGTACATTATATTTTTGACATTAGTAAATTTCATAAATAATGTTATATCAATGCAAATAATTGATAAAGTTGTTTCCTACTTGCCACGCTAGTTTGGGCCATCTTGTAGTAGCGAGTAGTCCATTTCGTTTCGTGGTAATATATAATAAATAAATAAAAACTATTTTGTGAACACAATAACATATGTGTAGTAAACCTTATATTATTTAATATTTAAAAAAATAATACTTTAAGGATAACTGTACTAAAAAAAAGATTTACGCAGTAAAATAAAAAAAAATAAAAATAATAAATAAATCAACTTTTGAAATGTATTTTACGTTTAAGGTTTTATGATTGTTTAATGTAAACGTCGGTAAATGTTGAAAATAAATAATAATACTGGAACTCCTCATTGAGTAGTGTGCAGGATGCCGCTATTGAGTCTTCAGGTTAGGGTTCACAGGAACTTGGAGGCGAAGGATGATACCAGGACCATGAAGATGCTGAAAGTGGCAAGGCTGGCTCCGCTCTCCGAGCAGCCTTCCTTGGTGTGGTCATTGACGATGTACTTATCCCATGACAAACCGGCTAAGATCACCTGCGCGTTACTGAGGGCCAAAGACACCCTGAGGATGTCTGTGGAAAGGAGGTTCTGTGACCGGCTGAGAACCCAACTGGAGACTGTGAAAAAAAAATTACAATTGGTATCCACAATACTGTCCGGATAAACATATTTATTATCAAAATGAAGTATATAATCGATTAATGAAATATAATCGAACATAGCGCCCTTGAGGTGATTTTTCACAAAAACGGCGCTACAAAAATCATCCAATTATTATTATAATTTTGGGGTTTACAATATTATCCTAAAATAACAGGCTAGTTTGTGTGGCTGCATCAACATGGTCACGAACTAAAATAATTTAATCTTCACTTACCGAATTTGTGTGAACTGTTAGAGTTTCTGCATGCATATACTAATGAATATGTGTCGTAGTTCGTATCAAGAACCCAGTAAGGTGATGGAGGACTGTCTGCAATGAGAAAATACATACAATGAATACCTAAAAAAAATACTTATTAATAATTGAACACCCAAATAAGAAAACGAAAATGTGACAAGATATCGTACAATTGTTGCTAAAAGTGTATGATTGATGTTTTTGGAATTTATAACCATTTTCGTAGCATTTGAATTTATTTTCTTCAACGATTAAAAACATAACTTTTTTTAATTGCAGCCATTACGAAAAAAAAATATTCATGTATTACAACTAACGTCGATAACGAATATTTAAAATTTATTCTGTGTTGGATTTTGAAAAATGATTAAAAAATCTAAATGCTCCTACGTGGCTATGACGACATCTGTCTGATACCTCACGGGACGCTAGCGCAGGGGAATCAACTACGTGACCATTGTGGTCATTGTGCCAGTCTGACGATCCCCGCGATATGGTGAAACCGGTCCGGTCGAAAATAAGTAAGTGGAAAAAAGTTACAAAGGTTATATTAATAATTTTTTTTTTTTAATACGGAATACCACCATGAATTTCAAGTTTAGACACACAGTTTCAAAATTAGAAATATTTAAAAAAATACGGCAAATTTGTGTTCCAGCGTAAATTTGTCGTTTTTAATTTAATTTAAAGTCCACCATAATGCACATTAATTTTAAAAAAAATTATATTTCATTATATTTTCAAAGTAGAAGGGGTAAAACTTTTTTTTTTAATTCACCGTTAGCCCCCCACAAAATTGTTAAAGGTGCCTCTAAAATCGCAAAAAATCAATTCCTTTAATGGCCGATATTTCATAATGTAAAAGAAAAATAAATTACTTCTAATCCGTACTAGATATTTACTACACTTTTTGATGAAAAAAAAGATCATCTCAAATCCAAAATTGAGTTTTGTATGAAACAGGACGCGCAGCCGTTCCTCCTAACAACCCCGTTTTTGTACCAGATACGAATTTCAACATTAAACAATAACTAAAATTTACAAACGTTGTTGGCATTTGAATTAGGCAACGATGAATAATTTTTAAAAAATTCACCATTGGGTACGTAAATCGTTAAAAATAAAGTGGACTTACCATTAATTTCTGGGAATTGGACTTCCAATTTGCCGGGTGTGATCATAGTGGCATTGCCAATGTTGATAACCATCTTCCTTTCATTGGTGGCTTTGTCCAAAAGGAGCCCTGTGTTGTTGACCACCAGATCAGAAGCACCATTACCCGAGGAGGCGCTGTAAGGCGAGTACCTGGCTGTGATGCAGGTCAAGTCCGCTTCCCACTGCTGTGGGTGAGCGTAGATCTCGTACCATGTGCCTAGATACTGAAAAAAAAAAATGAAATCCAAAATACTAAAGCGTTATATTTTTTGTTTTTACAATTTTTTAAAAATATTTTTTTTTTCATGAAAGCTCTACAACTCTTTGTCAACAGGTTAGCAATTATTTTAATGAAATAAGTTACCGTCGAAAATACACACTCATAGAAGAGATCGTTCTTTTGTTATTCTATGAAATTAATAAATAAGTAGGTTTTCTAATATTATTGACGTTTAGAAACGAAATCCGTTAAACGGTTAACAGATACAAATTTTTAGTCTGAATTTCTAGATCAGTGCACTCCCGCTTCAAAATATGAGTTTTATTTTTTGTACGCTTTCTTCCGAATAAAAACATATTCCAAAAACAGTTGAAAACTTGAGGGAAGCTGTATTGAACAAAAGCTAAATGTTTAATAATTTCTCTCAAAAGTCATAATTCTCCCACACTTACAGTATAAAACAATATTTCTTTCTTTAATCTTTTATAATGTAATTCTTAAGTTCTGTGAGTATTATTTGTGACAGCTGTTTCAGCGTTAAAATCCATTTCAAGGGAGTTCTACGAATTGAACATAAGGATAATTAAAAATATTTTCTTTTATTCTGTTCAAATTCAAATCATGCTCGCAAATCTTTTATAAATTTTGTGTATTTGTCCCGAATATTAAAATCTGTTTTTCAATGCTTTGTTTGTTTGTTGACTGGATTTCTTTTATTTCGTAATAGCACCTCAAACAATGTGAATTGCTGAATATTTTAAAGGGAGTTATAGTTTTATAGGTAAACTGTTTTCTAGCTTTTTAAAGCGTCCTTGGGAATTACAGATAATTTTTTTTTTAAATATTTATAGTAAGTATATTAAGAACGCTGAAATAAAAAATAAAAAATGCAAATAAACATTTGTACAGCGCCCTTGTGGTTATTTTTCATCAAACCGCCCTGTACAAATCATCCAAATATTATTATTATTATTATTACCTTATTTAGAGTTGATATTAAAATAAAATAAAATGAATAATATAAATTTTGGTATCAATCAAACTATATTGTACTTACTACTGCAGATAATATTAGATAAATAAATAATGACTTTACATGTATATTATAATAAAACAAATTTAAAACTTTTTTCCACTTTAAATTAAAGTGGAAAAAAGTTTTAAATTTGTTTTATTATAATATACTATGATGGAATTCCACCATGTATTAACAGTTTCAAAAATAGACTTTACATGTAATGTACCAAAGATATTATTTAATTCTTAGCAAATTAATGCATTAATGAACATTCTACTTCCATCCACAAGCAAATGCTTTTTATGGAAGAGTGCTATTTAAAATATGTTATAAAATGTTAACTTTACATTAACTATTAATTGCCATTTGTATATATCCATATGTTTCACTAATAAAAAAAAAATATATATGATAAATTGGTTGAAAGATTTCTTTCAAAATATTTGATAATGGAAAATGAAACTTGGAAATCACATTTTAGAAAGGTCACACGAAAAACGTTTAGTCCAAATAATTATTCCAGGAATATTATATTATGCATGTTCATAAAATAACCACAAAACTTAAAAATGTTTAATACGTTATTATTTATGGGAACGAGTTAAAATAAAAAGTAATGTACAATTATTTTCCATATATTAAGTAATGCTTCAAAAGGAGAAACGACAAAGTGTAATTATGAAATAATAATACAAAATGTAAAAATCACTTTAATTATAATAAACTTTTTTTTTAATACTGGGTGGGTATACTTGTATGTATACGAAAATCATATAAGATACAATTTTTTTTTTAAATATTTTGTGTTTATATGTGTTTATATTTTGTGTTAAAAGACACGCTCCGATTTAAAATAAAATTTAAATCTATTAAAATAAATGCTTTATTATGTTTGCACCACATTAATTTATTTCACTGAAGAACAAAACAGAAGCGAACGATTTTCCATTGATTCGCAATTAAATGCTTCAAAGTAACAAAAAAAACTTTAAACAATATTAAACAGATTTATAAATCATTTCGTAATGAAATTATTTCCGTATGTTAATATTTTAGATTAAAAATTAATAATTAACAATAATATTTACCCTTGTGGCATTGAAATTGGCCACAACTTGAACTGAATCTGAGCACTGTCCAGACATTAAGATTTGAGCGTTAGCTAAGCCAAAAATGGCGGCAACGAGAATTAAGGCGAACATTTTTAAAAGATTTCACTCCGACTCCGCAACTGACTATTGGTTAACTCTATGTTCAGCACTAAACTGGTAACGAAGGGGAGCAAACGGAGCTTATATGGAGTTACACATTATCAACATCTTATCTTGTATGAGGATGACTCATCGTTACGAGTATGTTGAAATTAGATTAAAAAAATCCGACGTGTTTTTTTTGTTCCGATTTTCCTAGATATTTTTTTTTAATGCAAAGGAGTCCCGGATTCGGTGATTCTATGGCATTCCTGTTTGGAGAGGATGGAGGAAATGATTAAAAAGAACATGTAGTTTGGGGTTGAGATATTGCCGACGATTCCGGTTGAATTCGTGGATCGCCTGCTTGGTAGATGTGCGATAGAGCACAAGATTCCAAATTATCCTTATTCGATTGATCTATGGTATTGCCATCCTAATAGTCAGGTACTTCCCAACCTTCACCATTCCCATCTTCTTTCCCTCACACTCCATTTAGCCTCAGAACAGACCTATAGTGGAAGTGCCACAGACCCACGGCAACTCATGGTGAGGTATTGGCCCAAAACAGAAAAGGCAGGTATAAAGTATCACACCGGTTTCCGTCTCGTGTCTTCTACGCCCAGTGCTCAGAGTATTATTACTCTAAGGTCCAGTGTTATGGTGCTTATCGTTCTACTTCGGACAACAATGGAAGAAATGGACATTAGTCGGAAGCTAAATTGTTGCAGAGCTTATTTGTGTAGGTGTTCAGATTCTCAGATATTTCAATGGTCAGGTGATCGATCGATTTATCTGACAATTACTTAGTTAATAACAGCTATTGTGCGTATATGACGCATAAATGGGGACTAAATTTAGAGCTTTGTGAATATGAACATATTCAAACAACATAACACATCGTAGAAGAATGTCCCCTTCATCAGTTTACCTATGGTACATCTGTGTTGAACCAAGTGACTCCCGATGCCGTCGACTGGCTGAATAACCTCAGCATCCCACTATGACCTCCACCAACTCTCCTCCACCATACGAAGAGAAGATTGCTTAGTTGACCGATCGTTCAGTATTTAGATTGCAGAGTGGTGAAATGCTCAGATTCTATCCTTATTGATTCCATTGAATACTCTTAGCTTGAATGCTCAGTTGCACGAATACTACGTTTATTGAATGACCAATTCATCGAATACTCAGTCTCTATCGGAAACTACTTGAGTGCTCAGATTGTAACATAATAGGATGGTCATTTCATCGGAGTATTAAAAGCTCGAATGCTCGGATGCTAACATTTTATGCGAACGTTAATTTCATCGGAGTAAAAAGCTTGAATGCTCACTTCATTCCGATAAAAAAGGTTGAATGCTCATTTCATCGAATGTTTGACAGATGATGTAAATTTAATGTAATTTTTATTATTCTCATTTCATAGAATTATTCGTAACTAATCTACATAAATAATTCATCACTATTCCTATAGATTTCCTTTAATACCACGATTTTATTAAAACATTTTCTTCTATCTCACGATGATTTCTTGTTATCACAAGGTAATGGTTGAATTGTTTTATATTGATTCATAGAGCGTTTTTATCTTATCCATACTGATTAGACTAATTAGGCCAATCAAGCAGAAATTTTGGTTTTTGTGGTAAATACCATTTAATAGGAATACAAAATTTCAAAAATGGAGAAATTATACTACCTTATAAAAATAATGAACTTATTGAAAAATTCCAGGAGAAAATCAAAACAATGTTCTGTAAAAAATATATACGAGTATAATGAAAATACCCGATGAAAGATTCCTGTCCCTAAAACTATTGGAGTTACGAATAAAATGGATGAAAAATAAAGAATCGTTATAGAAAATAATGTTAACAATGATTAAATATTAAAATGAGGTTTTTAAATCTCAATAAAAATAATTAATAATTAAAAATTGAATGATAAATAGTTCCCAAAGAATGAACGCAACAGTGGTTAAAAATAAAATAAGAGGAAAAGAAGAATACATTATTTATCTAGAATTAGACAAAAAAACACACCGAGAAATGCTAAAAATGTAGAAAAATAAATATAGGAAAAAGTCGGAATTTTGAATTAATTTGATATTAGAGGATGCTTCAAATTCTACGGTATTAACTATAGAGGAAGTGAATGTAAAAAAATGCATATGTCTGTCCTAAATGTGTAGAAAACCATAAGAGTGAAAACTGCACGACTGAGAAAGGCAAATAAAAGTGTAATAATCGCCTCAATGTTGGAAGCGAACTGAGGATAAACATTGATTCAAATCACCGGCATGGAGTTACGAATATCCTGTTATAAAACAATACTTGAAAATAGAAAAGAAAAATGTTAATTTTATATGAAAACCGAAAACGTTTTTCATAATTATAGTAGTAATAATTAATTTATTTCAATAATCAAAGCATAAAGAAGAATTAAAAAATTCTGTTGGAAAAAAATCAAACAAAGTTGGTGATATTGAGTGAAAAGCACATGACCGAGGGCATAGAGGACTGCGAAATAAAACTTTCATGTTACGAAATTGTAAGATGCAACTCACATAGACTACATACGGGAGGGGTGATTATTCCGATTAAGTATAATATTAATTTTGAAGTGGATACTAACGAACAATATGAAAAAAAAATGTGTGGAATTTGAAAAATTTTTTTTTATAAAATGACACACAAAAGGAATATATTGTATTATCTATTATTCACTAAGTTCGAATAGAAGTGAATTTCTCACATATCGTATTTTGACAACTGGTACACTGAAAATGTCAGATATCAAGAACCTCATATTATAGTTGGAGATTTTAACATTAATATGAATAATTATGAGGACACATCTACAAGAAGATTGACAAACATTATTGATTTTAACGGCATGAAACAACTTGTTCAAAAGCTTACAAAAGTAACTCAAACAACGATTTCATTAATAGATTTCGTAATAAAAAATATCTTTTAATTACATGTCAAGGTTTTAGATTCACCTAAAACTAGTAATCATAGCGAGATTTATACTTTATTGGGAAATCAAAACACCAAAACAGTATCAAAAAGATCTAATTATTAAAAATATCATGAGGAGAAATTTAAAATACAATTGAAAAAATATGATTGGAAAGAAGTATTGGAAATGGAGTACAATATGAAGGTAGACAAATAATAATAAATAATATGAAGTATTCAATTGCTACCTAGTACCTGCGAAACAAGTAACAAAAAAATTAAATAATTAATAGTACAGCAGTAATCTATAGAGACGAAATACGAAATAGAAAATAAATACAAAGAGCTGACTGGAAGATCTTTAAATGCTATCGAAAAAAATACTCACTGAATTAAAGAGAAGGAAAAATGACTACTTTAAAAGAAAAATTGAAGTTGAAAAGCGAAATCCAAAAAAAAAAATGTGGGCAATAAAAGAATCTTTAATCGTTGAAGAAAATAATATTAAAATATCCTAAATAAAAGACGGAAAAAAAGACAGAAAATAAAAAGATTTCAGTCGCATCTGGGACTCGAACCCAGGTCCTCTGCCTATCCGGGGCAACGCTTAACCAACTTAGCTAATGAGACCTGTTCAATTTATGTCATCTTCATCGATATCTTATCTCAAATTCAAGATTTGTGAATATTATTTTCCATTTTTAATCTCATATTGTATTTATTTATGATGTTTACAAAGTTTTACAGATGCGACTGAAATCTTTTTATTTTATTTTCCGTCGTTTTTTTCCTTCTTTCATTTAGGATATGTTAATATTATTTTCTTCAATCATTAAATATTACAATGAGGTTTTTAAATCTCAATATAAATAATTAATAATTAAAAATTGAATAATTGAATCACTCATTTAAAATGAGGTTGATTAATTAAGTGAAGATATCCAATTCAATCAGGAAATAAATTCAACAAATACTTTATCAGAAGTGTGGAGGAGATTAATGAAAGTATTCCTAACCTTAATATTGATGAAACTATGGACAAAAGAAACGTTGAGCTGATATTTTAACAGATTACAGAAGATGAATTAAAAATTATCCTAGTCCAAATGAAATCGAAACCCAGCCCGAATGGAATTATAAGAAAGATAATAAAGGAATCGCTACCAGTAACCAGAAAATATTTTACAAATATAATAAATGAATCATTAAGAACTGATAAGTTTCCTCAATCGTGGAAGACATCCCAAGTAGTACCAATACCGAAGAAAAAGAATACAAGAAAGGTGAGGAATTTAGGCCACTGAATACCCCACCTAATTATGAACAAGTTCTCGAATTAATAGTAAAAAAATGACTTAAAATTTTAGAGAAAAATAATATATTGTGCGAGGAACAATATGGGTTCCGAAATAATCAATCCTGTGAAATGGCTCTTGACTTTGTATTAGAAGACTGGAAAGAAGATACTGATAATGTTTTAAAATATAATGGGTGTTTTCTTAATTTCAAAAGAGCATTTCAAACTATTGATAGGAGAAGTATAATACAAAAAATAAAGAAAATTGGAATAAAGGGAACACTAAATTGGTTTAAAGATCATTTAAAGGACAAGTATCACACTACTACCGAAATGAATTGGATCGGCTACCTATTAGATAAGGGGTGCCACATGGATCGGTTCTTGGACCAATGCTCGTCACAATATACATAAATGATCTAGCAACTTTTTTTAAATATTGCCGTATCAGACTATTCTCAGATGGCACATCGATATAATATATAATTGGAGATAATTATGTATCAATTATGAACCAACTAAACTATGACCTTAACAATGTAGGTCTTTGGCTTAAAAATAATAAATTAAAGCTAAATCTAAGTAAAACCAAATTTATAAATATCAAAAATAAAATAATAGCCGATACTCATTTGATAATGATGCATCGGGACATTTTGAAGGAAATATCCGAAATGAAATATTTGGGTATTATTTTAGATTCCAGACTGACTCTATCTCTAAATAAAATATATGTTATAAAGAAAATCGACAAAAAGTTTCACTATTCAGAAGGATAAGAAGATACATCAGTGAAAAATCCTGCAAAACTACATAAAATGTCATCATTGTTCCTGATATCAGTTATTGCAGCAGTATTTTGTTTTTGTCAAAAGAGGAGGATTTTAGAAAACAAACATTTTTGTAAAACAAAGCCATAAGAATAATTTTAAGATGCAACAAATTTTCCAAAGTTTAAAAAATTCCATGGGAACTAAAAATATTGTCTTTTAAGCAAATTAAATACTTAAATGTGATAGTTTTCTTTTTAAAATGTTTAACGGTATGCAAAAATCTGAATTCTTGAAAAAAATTAGTAAACATCAACATATGCATAACCACTATACGAGAAGAAGAGATGAAGTAAGTCTTCCCCTCCGAAAGAAAACAACTCATTACTCATTACTATATAGAGGAATGAAGATCGTCCAAGAAATACCTGCCAATATAAACGAAGAGGAAAATACGTAAAGTGCAATTTTTAATTGGTGAATTTTAATTTGTAATTCTTAATTGTATATTGTAACGTAGATTTAAAAAAAAATTAAAGACATAATATTATGTTCATATTAGAATACATCTAACCAATGTACATGTGTTCTATTTTATGTTAAATATATTAACAGCTTCCAGTTTAAGGAATGAATATACAATCAGAATCATTCAGAATCAGACATCCGATATATTAAATTGATGTTTTTTTAACTAACAATTTGCAGTATATTTACAAAATGCGCAATTCAATCAAAATGTGGTTAATTTTTTCAACAAGCAACTTTAAAGCATACAGTTTTTGCACGAACTGCCGATTCCTCATCTAACTTAGTTTGGATTAATTAACCAGCAGGCAAATCCGCCGCACGACTCATAACCTGCACAATTTTCATTATTTTATTTTATTTTAACGTTAGTCATTGTAACAGATGATCCCGTAAGTAATATTATTATTACGTAGTTTAGATTATTTTAAGTATATTCATTTTTAATTTATATTTATTTATCATGTTAAAACATAATACATAAAGGGTTGATCGATGTCTGTCTCGCTGGGAAATTCCTGTGTCGAGACAGACGTAGGATACTTAAATTACATAGTAAGGTTAAATAATACAGTAATGATTTTTCTTTAAAGTAAATAAAGATTTTAAAAGAAATAAAGTAAGTCTAATCCTATTAAAATGTAAATAATAATAAAAAAAACTGTAGAAAGAAAAGAAAAGTTGACATAAAACTAATATGAGAACAAAGATGTTATATGGAAGGATTTGAAGATATTGTTTAGGGGTACAAATAAGGGTTAGGTTGTAAATGGTGTTTTAAACGTTTTATATTGGTAAAAGGAAATATATAACAAAAATAGGATTTCATATGCCTTGAGACAAAGATAGATTCAAAATTGAGACAGGCACGATTTTGTATGTGTTTTACGCTAGTTAGCAATAATGAGATGCCTATTTTAATAAAAGTTTAAAATAAGTCGGTGTTTCTATTTGTCCAGTTGTAGCTGGTAGTAAATTATATAATTTACATATTATGTATTTAAAGTGTATTTATCCAAAAACAGTTTTAGCAAAAGGAGTTTGGCTACCTTATTTTAGTTCGTGTATTATGTAGAGTTTCTGTTGATTGATATTGTGTTTTATTGTTTTGGTGCAAATTAACCAGAATGTTTCTTGCAAATAGCTGCTTTACATCCATAACATTGATGATATTGAAGACCGTATCGGTACTGGTGGAAAGAGGGAGCTTCAGAATTATTTTTATGGTTTTTGGGCTTCAATGATGCAATCAAGGGCAGTAGAAGAATCATTACCCGGACCTAAGATTCCGTATTCTAGGTGTGATTGGCACAAGTAATATATTGATTTTAAAAGCTTGTGGTTAAGGAAATTGTTCGTTTGTTTGAAAAAGTAGATAGATTTATGAATTTTATTTGTGGTGGTATGAATGTGTTGCTTACAATTTAAGTCTGAGTCAAAGGTTAGTCCTAGGTATTTTATATTGTTTAATTATTCATGGTATGGACAGTCACAATTTAGATGTAAATACCATCGTGTTGAATGTTTTAAACTCTCCTAGGCTCGTTTAATCTGGGGTCAATGGTTGAAATCGTAGAGTTCGTAAAAATATGTTAATAAGTAATTTATTGTTTTATTTGTTGAAACGGAGTTAGAAAGATGATGTTTTTTGCAACTTTACTAAAATACCACAGATTTTAACTAACTTTGTTTACTTACAGGTTTATCTTTTGTTATTTATGTAATGTTAAAAAAAATCCAAAATTAATAAAATAATACATTGAACGAAAAAGAGTTGATTCTGATCACAATAATGAAAGGATTTAGGAGAATTTTTTTTTCACGATATGCAGAAATATTATTATATTCATATTTATGTTCATTAATATTGCTACAAGTTCCACAAGTGTGATTTTTTCAATATAAATATGAAATATCGAATTGTTATTGATTCATATAATTTCTTTAAAACATTGGTGTTCACTTTGTGGCGTCATTATTAATGATTTAATTAAAAATTACTTTGTATGATCACTTTATTAATATATACATGTCAACATGTTTCGAAAGCAAAGCTTTCCTCATCAGGACAGATTACATATAGTATTCTGTATGAACTGATGAAGAAAGCTTATCTTTCGAAACATGTTGATATGTATATATTAATAAAGTGGTGATTACAAAGTAATTTTTAATTGTTTTAAATTAAAGTTTTGTATACAAAGTGTATTTTTAATTACATAATTTTTAATTAATTTAATAGTTATTGTTTCATTTAATTATAATGGATAACCAACCATAAAGCGATAGCTTCGTACAGTAGTATAGTTATCTTTTTTTTTCATTAAATTTCTCCCTATTGTTGTTCTTGATCCAGTTTTAGAGGGCTAATAGGTGTAATTATACCTCAGATAAGGATGTTTCCATGACAATCTTGTTTGTTATCTACTTGGTTGACCGAGATATCACTCTACTAATAACAGATAAACCATTGAGGGAAGAATCTCCCACCTTTCCCCATTAATAATCTATCTATCTCACCATACATACATTTTTTTGAAACTAGCACTAAATAAAGTACTTGATAAGATGTTGAAACAAGATTATTCTTCTTGTGGTGCTCATTTCTATCGTATATATATTTTTATTATTTTAGGACAGATTACTTATCCGTTTACAGTAGGTAGCAGATTTCTTATTTTAACATTATCAACATTTGGGAAAATTATATCTACTATTTTAGAAATTTCATTCAATAGCACCAATCCTCTTACCATAGAATCTCTTGTCTGTGCTATAAAATCTGTTCAGTCGTGTGGTATCTTGAACAAGTCGTGGCGACGACTACAGCTTAAGTTTTAAGAGAAATGTGCAATATACATAGTTAGGTTGCTTCGGACAGTTCCCAGCAATCATTATTATTATTAAGGAATATAGGGAATATAATAAAGAAAAAAATGTTTTATTTAAAAAAAACTTTATTTTCAGTTTGGATAACGTCCACACAACCATCTCCTTACTTTAGTTAAGTTAATTCCTAGATATTTATAGATTTCATAAGTTAAAAAAAAGTCTATTTACATTTCGGATGATACATTTTTACAGTGACCTAGAATAGTTTTATCGCTTTGAAATTATATATTTAAATAAAACATCGACATAAAATACTAAAAGATAATAAATTATACAACTCGTACAAAAGATCTATTTTTTGGTTGGAGAAAATGCATTTTTTAAATTTAAAAGGACTGATGGTTTTCAAAATATAATTTATACATAACATAAAATGACTGCTGCGATGGATCGCGCAATTAGAATTAACAAAAACTTAGAATTGTGTTTATTGGTGAATATGCATTCATTTCTGGCAGCGAAATACGTTTACGTTTCAAAAATTATGTTCAATAAATCATTCGAAAAGTTTTTACATTTAAGAAGTATTTTCCATATTACATTAAAAAAAAACTTTTTTTAGATATCAATCGATTTTATTTTATTTTATGAAGTCGAATAACACGTTTAAAAAAGGTGAGTATTGTGGTTGGCTCAACTCAGGTTGCAACACATATAACCATGTCGTTAATATATGCAGCTGTTTTCGAAAATGTTAGAAATAATTGTTTAAAAAATTCAATTTATTTATTTAATTTTTAACTGTATTTGAATTAAAGAGCATTTTGTTCAGGGGAAGTGAAAAACTCACACAAGCAATTAAAAAAGATAGCGTCATTTAAAGAAGATTATATAGTAATATAAGTACATTTTGAAATGATTTTGATAAGGCTTCTATGTATTAATCCTAACAATATCAGAAATATGGTACAAAAGTGGACTGTATGAGATGTGACAAGTGAATTATGTCTAGTCTGTGCGTTATTTATACTATTTAATTAACATTATGTGGAAAGTGACATTTAAAATATGTTCGTAAAACTGTTTTACAAACAAAATTAGGGGTCGGTTCCATTCTAGCATAGCTGAAGCGGTGGAACCAATGGTTACAAGGGCCAGTTGTTTGACGGACCTTTCACATTTGACATCGTCACAAATCGACGATCAGAGCCATTTTGATTTTTTGACATGTGAACGTTTGTTTTATTGCACGTTGGGCTATTCGATCAATTGTTGATTAAGACGCCAAGCACAACGGTAATTAACAATTTACACAACGCTGACAGGCCGACAATCGGCGGTTAACGGGAACCTCTAAAATGTCAAAATATTCAAATTGGCGCAGCTAACCGCTTTGTGACGATGTCAAATTAGACGGTCGGTCAAACAACTGGACCTACGTTGTTTGTTTGAAAGATTCCAATGCAGATATTGAAAATTTGAAACAACGCTGTTAAAACGTTACATGTTCAAGTTCTAAAGGTGAGAACGGAATCCAAAAACGAAAATGTTGACTAGGTCTACGATTTTTATGAGGATAGAATTTTCACCACTGCTTTAGCTATCTATACCCCGGATTAAACAACTGGCTCTAAATACGTTAGGTAGTACATATATCGGAGATAAAAAATAAAAATAAAAAACTCATAAAGTAGTAAACAAATGCTACTGTAATAATTAGGTTTTAATCGGTAGATATATAGATTATTTTTCATTGTACTGTTTTTGCCACCCAGCGTACTCAAATGTTGATATTTTTGAAAAGGAATCGATTGGAATGAACAAAATCAGATTTCACAAAAAAATCATAAATTTTGTATCTCTTTTAGTGCCTTAAGAAACCACGTCCACGAAAAATGGCATTAACTGTTTAAATATGGATATTACGTTCGTACATTTAGAGACTTTTTACTTTCATACCAATAAAAATTGTACCTACTATTGTAATATTTTCAGTGAAAACAATGGAAATCTTGCAAAACTTATGAAACTCGTTCCAAACGGTAAATCAAGTAACTGATGGAAAAAAGAAAGAAAAGTTTTTGTTGCAATTGACGCTATTTTTAGATTAAACAAAGTAGATTCTTATTACATAGGCACTATACAAAGTCATATAAAAAACTTTTTTACAATATTAATATTTTACAAGAATAATTACTAAAAATTACATTAAAATTATTCCTTCAAATGATTAAATCAAAGGTGTTATACATGTACCAATTGTTTCACATTTAATGTAAAAACAACATCAAAAACATGCCCGCGTAAATAATAAATAAACATCATGAATTTTAAGAATCTACACAAATTTCTAACAAAATAATATTTTTTGAAAACAAGTGTAATTTATGAAACAAAATATGGGAGCTTTCTTTTGCAAGTTTTGTATTTCAATGTCTATTAGAATCTATCATTACTCAGCTTACAGCTTCATTGATTATTATTTGATCTATTCATCATTTTGCCTACGCTAGTAATAAAATTAAAGTTTGAATGAAACATTTTCACAGCACTTCAAAAGATAATAATTATAGTACACGATTTGAATATTTACACGAATATTGACGGTCGGAGTGAACATTGCGAATTAGAAGTAGAGACATAGAGAGAATCATAGAACCTGACACTCATCGCCGAATAGAAAGGAGGATACTTCGCTGTACAATTAACTGGCTGTTAGAAATAAGCTCTAAATCATGTAGATTCTTGTTTCGTAAAGTTCTATATACTTCTCATGCAGGTTCATAATGCAATGGTGAAGTGATTCTATGTGCATACTGTGCTAGGTTCTGTACATTACCATGCTGCTCCAAATGCAACCCTCTAATTTCGCAAATTTTCACAAAATTCACACTAGATTAAAGAACGTCTTTGCGTTTGCATCACTTGAATTAAGAGAAGTTCATGTCTCTTCTTGCTCTAGAGCTGGCTCTTGTACCGCCAGTTGTATTGCTATATCCCGAGTCGGATCCCAGAGAATCTCTGCTGCAGGCTGTAGGCGGGCACGGGCCGTATGGGGCGCACGGGGCACAAGGGGCGCAAGGCTCGCAAGGCATCCTGCGATGAGGGGCGCAATTGTCCCAGGCTTGCGCTCTAGGCGCTCCGACAGTCCCTACAGTAGGATAAAGCCTTAATAACGCATCTAACAGTAGACCCTCGTGGAATTCAGCTGCCCTGTTATGCGGGCGTTGTTGGGGTTTTCTCTGGTGGGGGAGAGAGGTCGGGGGTCTGCCTCTAGGCCTCCTGGAGACCTCCCTGTGGATGGTAGAGATGCAAGGCGCCGGGGGTAGCTCCCCGGCCAGGCTTAGCTCGTCCCCAGCGAAGTCCCCGTCGCTGTCGTTGGGGTCCCCGCGGCGGCGGTGCAGCTCCTCGTATACGGGCTCGTGTTCTCGCGGCCGGTAGGGCTCCGGCCCGGGCGACGAGCGTAGGAATACAGGGGGGCTGCGTGACACGGGGTAGCCGCTGGGAAAGTGTGTACCGAGCTTCACGTCCAACATCTGGAACAAACAAAAAACAATATTTAATACTGCAAAACTAAACTATAATTGCTGGGAAAGTTGGAATTGTACATTGATGAGTTTTACATCCAACACCCAGAAGAAAAAAAGCACATATTTTAATTCTTTGGAACTAAATTAGATTCGTGATACGATTTTTTTTATTTTTTATAGTACTTTGGAGTTTGGAATTTTTCTTCAACTTTCATCAATTGAAACTTGTTACACGAGTATCCATTGAGATGCGCAATCTATTCCAGGGAACAATTCAATACTCCCAGCTGAAAACTGAAGACTCCACACAGATAATCTATATTTTTTGTAATAATTATGCAAAATTCCCTTCCAACTAAGAAACCACTTCCGATTAACCACTATACTGTGTAGGATGATGATCTGAGTTTTTTAAACTGAAACTGATGTTTAGGCAAACATTGGGCTGCCCAATTGAATCGCCCAATAATAAACAAAAACTCCACTGCATTTAGAAAGTTTCATTTCTGGCTATATTTTGCGTACCGATGCATTTTGAATGAAACTTAAAATTGAATAGTAGTTGTTCGAATGATTCAAACTCCAATGCGTTTTTAGCTGCGAAAGAAAAACTTTGAATGCTCGTATAGTTATTCAAAAAGGCTAGTCAATCAGTTTGAAGATATGAAATCATAATCTATCAACCAGTACCTATCAAACACATATACGAGTACATAGTTGTTTACTGTATAATATTTGTTTTTTCTCATCTCTTCACAATTATTTAACTATTCACTATACTCAAATTATCTGGAATACACAAATTTTTCCATACTATTCTTTACACCTCTTCATACTTAATTATTATACTTTTTTCTAGATATATTAAATTATAATACTATGTCAATACTAGCTTTTTCACTTCTATTTTTGAATAATGGCACTTAATATGAACTAAACCTGTCAATTTGACTGTCCTTAAACGGGATTTGTTCCTAGTTGGGCAGTCATAGCTTTCTTAAATTTTGTTGTTAAATAATGTGTGTTTCAAACAAATAAATATTATTCTATTATTATTAAATGAACATACGCTGACAATGATTTAGTAATGAAGAATTTCAGGAGGAAATTAATTTTAACCAATTGGTTACGAAAGTTTTTTTAAGGAACTTTGTAATAAAGATAGCTGCCAATAATATGGGATACAAAATGGAGAATAATATTAACAAATCTTGAATTTGAGATATGATATCAGTGAATATGATATAAATTGAACTGGTCTCATTGACTAAGTTGGTTAGGCGATTGCCCCAGATAGGCAGAGGTCCTGGGTTCGAGTCCCAGATGCGACTAAAATCTTTTTATTTTATGTCGTTTTTTTTCCGTTTTCATGTTTCATTTAGGTTATGTTAATATTATTTTCTACAATGATTTCAGATATTGACAGTTGATTTGTGAAAATGAACGGGATAGGCCGACATCTGGATTATGATATATTATTAAACAGGACTTAAATACGTAACATGTTCATTTCAAAATACTTTCTATTGTAAAAACAAAATGTCATTATTTGAGATAAGTAAGACCAAAACATCTTTATAAAGTTTTCAGAGATGAAATGAAAAACAAAATTATCGTTATTATTATTATTATTTTTAATTCAATGTAAATCAAATGTTATTATTAAGTTCTGCAAGTATTTTAAGGAAAATGGCCTTGAACGCCGAAACAGCTGTCACAATAATAAAAACTAAAAAATACTTGCAGAACTTAATAATAACATAATTTAATTTGATTTACATTAAATTTAAAAAAAAAATTAAATCTAGTTCAACGAATTGAACACATTTTTTTAAGATACATTATTAAATAATTAATTTCCTGGAGTTCGTAGTCAATGACTACGACCATAAATTTTTGAAAACTGTTTATGGTCGTTTTACCGAAACAATTTTTCTTTTATACGACGATTTATAATTCGCTGTTTTGCTTCTCATGCTTCTTCTTTCATACGAAAAAGAGAAAGAAAATAATATTACGGAAGCATGTCATAGCTCTTTATCACAAATTGTATTAATTGATACAAATTACAATTTTCAAATTTAATACAAATTAAAAGGAAAGGTTATCTTTTAGTTCTGAATTGAGAATTAAAAGGATATGTTTACTTCTCAACCTAGCTCTTAAATAGCCGCTTTAATAATGTTAGCATTCCGATGGCGGTTCCCCTGTAAACGGAAAACTTATGAAAGAACCCAGAAGCCCAAGTAAATCTGGCTTCCAAGAAACTGGGAGTCTTGTACGGGGCATCTTCAAGGTCCTCATTAGCAAATCACTTCCTACAACCCCCCCCCCCTTTACTCGCCTCACAATGATGTCTAACCGGATGGTGATATAGCAATATAGTTCCCTTGTATATGGTCCGTACAGATGAGAGAAATGTTTGTCACGAAAAAAAAGAATCTTGAATGTCGCACAGCTTCCTCGATTGAATATGTTTGAATTTAACATATTGTGCAATATATAGGTACTGTCGCAACACAGTTATAATCGTATAAGTTCATTGTACACCACCATTATATCTAAATTACCGGCGAAAATATCCGCATCCAAAATCAAATATGGTCCGGACGTTGAGCAACTAATTCCGTTTCCTCTTTTTCACAAATGGCGTGTGTAGCAGAGATACCGACAACGGAGCTATCGATGGTATGCCTCTAGGCAACAGATATGGTACAGATAACAAATTAGTAGGTAAAAAGTCTAAACCTGATTAGTCACCTCGGGGATCTTTATGAGAAGCGTAATTCTGTTGGATAACAGTTGACTCATAGGCAGGCACTTATTCACGTAATGAAATTCCTCCTCTACGAGATAAGGGAGATTAACTTTTGTTTGCCCGTTGAGAGATAACTACGGCGGCCTAGTTATAGTTTCAAAATAACAATGGAGAAAAAACAAGAATTAGTAGGGAGGAAAGAAGGAAGCTAAAGAAAGCAAGAAGAGGCAAAAATGAGTCAAATAAAGCAGGAAATAGTTAGAAGAAGCAGGAAGAAGTACAAGCGTGTAAGAAGGAATTAAAGGAATCTAAAATATGTTCTTAAACAAGAATAAACACGAAGGAGGCAGAAGGAGTAAGAATAAGCATGAATGCGCTGTAGGAAGCAAGAAGAACTTATGTACATAATAAGATAAAACCTAGCAAGTAGTATTTGTACAGCGCCCTTCAGGTGGTTTTTCACAAAAACGGCGCTATATAAATCATCCAAGTATTATTATTATTATTATTATAAGAAGATAGAATCAAGAAGAGGCAATAATGAGTAAAAGGGAATTAGAAGAAGCAAGAATATGCTCTGAAACAAGAAACGGCAAGAGGCAGTAAGAAGAAGCAATAATGAATAAAGGTGAATAAGAAGAAGCGATAATGTTGTCTGGAACAAAAAGCGGGCAGAAGCAGTAAGGAAAAGCAAGAATGAGTAATAGGAGGCAAGAGGAAGCTAGAATCAAGAAGAAACAAGAATACTCGTATGCTCTGAAACACGAAGGGGTAAGAAGCAGTAATAATAATACCGTTTTATTATCTATTTTTTATGAGAAAAAAAAATGATATCCTCACTGGGATTTCCCGTGCTGAGAATTTCATTTACAAAATACGAAATTAAATTATATTAAATTGATGTGATTGCTGAAAAAAAAAGTAAGGTGAGGTGTTTTAACTGCAATTGAGTGGTTTCGGTGATTGGTGTTAATATATTTTCTATTTCAGATCTCCCTATGTAACGTATCCAGCATTTTATTTAATTTTAAAATGTATTACTGGTGTTGTGATTTTTGAAGGAGAGTGAGATTTTGTTGTAGAGTTAAATATCATAGTAGCTTTTTTTTGTCCGAATGTTGTGTTTGTGGTGCATTGTTGGAGTGGTTTTGACTCTGACATTTAGTGTTTCTATGCGTGTTTGTTGTTATTTCATGTTTTTTGTACTAATAAATGTAAAGTAGTATTATTTTAGAGTATAATTGTTTTATTGAGATAATGAAAGAGAATCAAAAATGAGCAATAGAAAGCAAGAGAAACAATAATGAGTTAAAGGGAATTAGAAGACGCGAGAGTATGATCAGAAACAAGGAGTCAGAGGCAGTAAGAAGAAGCAAGAAAGATCACTAGGAAGCAAGAATACGCAATTAAAAGGAAAACGGAATAAGAAGAAGCTAGAGTATGCTCTAAACTAAGAAGAAACAAGAAGGAGGAAGAAAAAACAAGAAGAAGGAAGAACATATGTGATAGAAGAAGATGCTTAATCCATCCTATGGTACCTGTTCATCCTACATTTCCATATTGGTTCTAGGTTGTTTTGTATAAATACCGGTCGATTAAACCCAACCTCCTTCCCATCGCAGAGGAACGCATATCATAACAAGTCATTGCTCCACGATTTACTGGTTGCACCGGGTAGGAGTGCTGAGTGGTAAATTGGTGTAGTGCCGTACAACAGAGAAAAAATGGCGATCGTTATTTATGGTTCATCAAACAACACAACTTAAAATTTGAATAAACTTTGAAGGGCCGAGAATTGGCGGTTAACGTGGACCGTTAAAAGAATCGTGGAAATATGGTGTGAATCCAATAAAAAAGAAAATAAAAAATGTAAATCATCACGTGGAAAGTGTAGGGCTCTGATACATGTCACAATTGCATATCAGAATAATTTTTTGCTACTACTTACAATTTACAATTACTTTTTATTTTGTTACATGATAATTTAATGTTACTTTCCTACTACCCACTTTAATATTACTTTATTAATTTTTTTTAAAATTTTATTGAGTTGTTCCAATCACTGTTTCTATGCTTACTTTAATTTGCAAGAAAAAAGTTTTTTTTATTATTAGCAATAAATGTCTTTATGTCTTATGAATCTAAGTACTGTTTCAATTGTCACCAGTAGGTGTTTAACAACCTTCACTATTTTTTTATATCTCTTTGATGGGTGATTGTAGACCATATATTAAATATCCATAGAAACTAGAATAGACATGACATCAATATTTTACTTAAAGTTATTGAAGTTTGCAATAGGCACGAAGAACAAAAATTCTAAAACCCAAAGTGTTTCATCTGTCCCCGGTCTTTGTTCAATTTTGGTCGAATGGTGGCAGGTGGTATAGTAACTAATATAAAATGTACCTCTAATTGTGAGTCAGGAGGTCTGTGTGAGAGGTCTGCGAGGTCCGCGAGGTCTTCATAAAGGGCAGCCGGGGCGGGCTGTGGTACTCCCCTCGCAGCGCTCTTGCAAGGGAAAAGGTTCGCCACCTTCCGTTTATGTCTGGAAAAAAAGAAAAACAAACATTAATAAAAATGTGATTTTCAACGACGAGTAGAAAGAATCCATTCGGGACCCTTTTGAACTGTAGGTGGAAGTCTACTTGAGGCAATAGAAATTTGAGACCAATCCAGTGGCAGACGTTTTCCAAACCTTTTCACCGTGTTTGGCTTTAATTGAGGACCAAACTATGGTCGTGCAGTTGATAACTCCATTGTAACTTTTTCCTGTTAAAGCGTCGTTTGCGAGGACGATCGAGAGGATCAAACAGAGCTATTGGAGATTTGTTTATGTCAAATTTTTAGAGTTCATTACAAAAAAACACAAATTTAGGATTCAGGGATCGAAATGCATACGTAATTAGAGATCGGGAGACCTATTCTGTTTCATTAGGAAATTCCTAATCTTTTCCCTTAGGCTTAAAGTATTTTGCTTAACTGCGATTCCGATTACATGTCAATGACAATACATTTTTAAAGGAGTTTGCGATTTAATTATCATAGTGTAATTAAAAATTATAGGTGCATCACACACATTTAAAACATGTAGTTCATTATTAATTACTTTATACTTGTAGTTCATTATTAATTACTTTATACTTGTAGTTTATTATAATTATTAGAATTTAAATCAGTTTTATCTGACATTTCGGGATTTTAGCCCATGTCAAACATCGCAATATCCTAGTCTTTACATTTAATAGCATTATTATGCGACAAATGACTCACTTATCATGTTTAAAGTCAATAATTACGATAATGTTGAGTTTTTCTTTTGTTAAAACTACACAAATATCGATATTTTTAAAGAATATCCATAATGACAGCTGTCACCCGAGAGAACTGGAACCGCAGTTAAGCAAGAAGTCTTTAAGCCTAAGGAAAAGGATAAGGATTTTACCTTTTAAAGAACGGGAATAGGCCTCCAGGTCGCATTTTTAATACACTATGAAGGAAACCTATTTTTAATGATCGCACATTCGCGTCATACATTCTTCTTACACTCTTTTCTTCGTTCATTCGCTCCACATGCCCAAACCATCTAAGCGTCCCTTTCTTAATCTTACTGACGGCCTCCATGGCCGAGGGGTAAGGCTCTCGACTACGAATCGGAAGGTCGCGGGTTCAAATCCCGGCGTGCGTAACTAAATTTTATTTAATTAATTTGTGCTGTTTCAAAATTGATTAATTAAAAAATAATGTATGGTATATTTGCGCACGTTCCAGAGTGGAAGATACTTTCAGTATCGCCCTGGTGAAATACCACCATTCAGAATTGAAACGTTGCTTGAAATGGCTTTTAGCCGTGTTTGGTGACCAGATCTGAATAGTCAGGTATTCCCCACCTTCCTCCTCCCCTTCTCCTTCCCCTCCCCTATACCTTCAGCCTCACAACATTTCCCAATTGGGGATGCCATAGTCTCACTGGCTCCAGACGGTTGGGAGCAGTTGAGACTCTTGTGGTGTATAAATTTAAATGTAAAAAAAATACTCATTACGCTTACATCAGCCTTGCATTCGAATTTCAATATTTTTCACACGATCATACATGGTACTCACATTCGTCTCAGAGATCTCATTCAGTTTACTTTGATCCTCTGCCAATTCCATGCCTCACTGCCATACATCAGGTGTATTCAGTACTGACCTTAATAAGAGAACCAATGTATTGAGAACATCCACATTTAGCCAATGTCAAGAAGACTGGTAGGAGAATGTAACAAGGACGTAAAATACCGACATCCTACATAATAATATCGATTCAACTAATAGCCATTGGAAACCTTTTTGATATTGTGGGAATTCCTTTAGCAATGTACTAAAAACATTTACTTTTTTGTCAATATCAACAAGACATGTTGCAGAATGTAGAGTAGGTACCTACTAACACATCAACGCAACTATTAGATATTTCGAAATCTTTTTGATATTATGGGGATTCCTTTAGAGATGCTTTGAGGATATACACTTTTAAGTCAATTTACTAAGAGACACAAGACATATTACGAAATACAAAGTTCCTATACATATACATGCAACTAACAGTACTTCTAAATATGTTTGATATTGTGGGGATTCCTTTATATATATTTTTAACTTCAAATAAACGGGTAAATTCATTCACAACCAATGTCTTTTTATATATTTTATACGTAGTAATCACAAGAGTGAAACGCAATAGAAGCATAGATCTATCGCTAACCAATTATATAGAGCAGGTAGGTACTGCAATGCAATGAACCTATATAATATTATTATTTCCGAGTATGGACAGGTACTCAACTACGTACTTACCCTAGAAGCCTAGTTTCGAATGTTTGTTCCCAGATAAAATATTATACGAGTAGAAGACAGAACAATAATTCTATTGATTGCGTTCGAGTTCGAGTGGCTGTTGGCTCAGAGCAAACATTATTACTTCAAAGGTAATTTTTATATGTTGTGTGCTATTTATATATATATATGTATATATTAGTTTATATAGATCGATTTTATTTTATGGCTAGAATCTAAGAATCTCAAAATGAAACATTTTTTTTATTTTTTATTTTTATTTTAATTTTACAAGAGAAAAAATACAAATAAATAAGTCCCGATAAACTACTTTTTTGTAGTTTGTCTAACGGGAGCTTGTTATTTAAAACATAAAATTTACAGACAAGGTTACAAAATACTAAAATAAAAACATTAAAAAAATATGTAACAAGCTTAAAACATAAATATTTCTCAAGAAATATTTCTGCAAAAATATATTAAAAAAATGAATAAAATAAAAAGTAATAAATCATAAATAAAATAATATTTCCTTATTTCAAATACAAATAGCTTCTTTCAGCTAGCCAAGTTTTGTGTTTATTAATGGTTTAGTTTTAATACAGTTTTTTTTTATTTCAGCGGGTAACATATTTATACAACTAGGAATCATGTGTTCTAAAGTTCTTCGTCCATATTTGTTTTTATGTTTATGAATCATTAAAATAGAGACGAGTATTGTAATTGTGCTCTAGTCTATTTGTATTAAATATGAGGTTATTAATGTGCTGAAACATAATTTTGTACCACAGAATTGATCTAACTGAAAGTACCACAGAATTGAAATTTTGAGACTCTGATAAAAGTATGGAATATTGAACAAAGAAAAGAAAAAAAAACCACAAAACTTACCTAATCTTATCAAAAATTTTACTAACCAAAACTAGCATGTTCTGTTTTGTCATTGTTCTGTTTTATCGGGATAATCCTGATATTAGCGGAGACAGTTGTAACGTGTGATAAACAGAAATCAAACACAAATAAAAATACAATTATTTTAGGAATATGATTATTACATATGGTATGTTATGTATCTGTCTGAACTTATCTTAATTATGAAGCAGAAGTGTTGGAGATTGTAAAAAAACAACATTATTTATAATCTACCAATCTCAAAGGAAGTACGAGATTGATAGAATTGTTGGAATTGACGCAATTGTCTCGGTACCTTAAGAGACACAAGTCCCAGACAGACTAATGGTTTGAGTTCGAGTCTTAGTCGCAATCGTATCTTTTATTTTATGTTCCACATTTTCATTAGAATTATGGATGTTATTTTCAAAAATTAAAATTTTATTACTTTCGTCATGTTATTTTCGCCATTTTCGGATTTTATTGCGATTTATTTTCGGATTATAATGGAGTAAAAAATTTTACAAAGATGAACTTATATATATCATCATACCATCTCAGCCCAAAACATTGTAATTTAATTAAGTTTTAATCTGGAGTGCCCTACCAGGTAAGTATGTTTCCTGTATATGTACATAATAAGATAAACCCTAGCAAGTAGTATTTGTACAGCGCCCTTAAGGTGATTTTTTACAAAAACGGCGCTACATAAATCGTCCAAGTATTATTATTATTATTTTTAATGTACCTACACTTGATTTTTAAATATTTTTCAAAACTTAACAATTGAAATTTTTGTATTTTTCTTGACCGATAAATAAATATTTCAAAGCTCTATTGCTCATGATGGAAATGACGTTGAAAACAGAAAATAGTCGAATTGATCTAGGAATTCCAAACAAAACACGACGTTTAAAATTGATACTGCCAGAGATCGCCGTGCAAGAGATTTTCTTGTTTATAGTTAATACGGCATTGTTGAAAATCGAGTTAGTTTCCTATGAAACTTCCAAAAATGTGGAACAAACGATTATATGATAGCACAGTTATTTGGGTAATGATTGGTCGTTTGACCTAGTAATTTTGCTATGCAAATTTCATGACGTCCAAGTTCACCGTTACATAGATTTTCAGCTTTATAGCGATAGCTGTACATTTCGCTTGAACGATTTGGGGGCTCCTTTTTATGTCCAACATTACTGGACCTAATGAGTGTTGGACACACACTAATCTGTGAGAGTGGCCCCAGAGGTGTTGTAAGGTGACAGGGTTCCTAAATGGAAGCGATTCTGTGTGAGGAGATTGCATGTTACACGTCAATTTATCCACGAAAAAATATCGACTTCTCCTTCGAAACACGTTTAGATGGGTTTTGTTTTAGTTTAGTTTTAAGACTCGTTTCAAGAGATTCCTACACGAACACGCGCGGTGTTCGTTTCGTGATATATATAGTAGTTATGTTGATGATTTTAGGTTACAGAAATAGATAAGAACTTAAAAACACAACAAATAGAAAGTACCTTTTATAAGTATTATTTTATATGTATTCGGATCCGTTTATTCAACATATTATCTCATGTTGCCCAGCTGCTAATACTTTTAATTTTAAATTATATTCAATTAATTGACAATAGAGTGCTGGTACCAACCCTGACGTGTGGAAGTAAGACATAAAACTGGCAGAGGAAGGATAAACATAGAGTTAAAGCTAAAGAAATAAGATCCCTTAGGCGTATTTGTGGTTAAACCACGAATGATGGTATAAAAAAGGGACGCTTACCAATATGGGTGGGATAATAGTCGTCCGATATATACCAATAGATGTCTAATTAAAATGGCTTTATGCCAGATACATCGGCTTTAATAATTCTCTCTTCATACAAACATATCGTGTTCACTTGCAAATAAAACGATTAAAAAAAATAACATGGAATTTGTAAATATAGCGTTTCCAAAACGAATTATAAAATCGTTGAATCGTAAGTTCGGTATTGAGGGCAAACTATTACTATGGAAAAAGAGCCACTTAACAAATAGAATTCTGTATAAAAGTGAAAAATAACTATAAAGTATGGTGTACCCAAAGGGTCACATTTAGGCCCAAAACTTATACTATTGTAAATGGATATGGTGATAATGTTAATACGTTGATTTTCGATGATGATATAAAACTCTTTAAACTCAAAAAAACTACGGAAGATTATTTTCACATTCAAATCAACTTAATAAATTACAATATTTGTATGAACTTAACAAACGTTATCTAGAGATTAGTAAATGCCACATAATAAGATTTTTTTAGAATAAATCAGCTTTTCAACTATCAATATACAAATAACAATACTTCCTCATTCAACAAAAATTATCGATGGTGGCATTATTTTTGATTGCAAATTGAAAGTTCTTTCGAATATCAACATACTAATTAATTAAGGAATAAAAATAAACTTGCTCTCATTCTGCGAAATGACAGAGACTTTAGGAATATTTCAACATTAAAAATCTTGAACTCGTGTTTAATTCAAAGTCAAGTTAAAGTGACTATAATTATTTCTGGTCCCACATCACTTTAAAAACAACTTCGGTTCCATCGAAAAAGTTCAACATAAATAACAATAAGATAATGTTAACCAAAAACTCGGTCTATCTATCGAAACTAGGAACTACAATTTATTACTTGATGAAATAATTAAAATTATTAAAATCCTCAAATATAAGACTTATTTCCGACTTGAGTTTTATTTGTAAAAATGTTATTGCCATTATAATAGACAGCCTTGATTAACTACAACTTATAGTTTTTCACATACGAGTACCATCAAGAACTACTCGATCCAAAATTCCATTTAAATGTAACAATGATGACTTGATATGATGATATGACTGACTTACGATGATGATATGACTTACGACCGTTCTTCCCAACTCTACTGAGCAACTGTTGAGAATTTTGACTCAACGTTGTTCAAATGCACAAATATGCTCTTCACTACGAAATTAACGATCAATTTAGGATATCAATTTTGTGGATTAAGTTCCTCTCAACAGAGGACTAGTTATAAAAAGTGAAAATAGGGTCCACAAATATCAAACGTCATTATTGGTTCGCGATGTATTTATCGTGATTCAAATATTGAATAACAAAAATGAAAAAATTCTACAATATAATTGTTTGTACAAGCTAATCATCTATCCCATGTTTACTCTTGCGGTATTCGGGGTAAAGTGCAGTAACTTCGGGAGATGATTCTACATGACAGTAGAAGTAAAAAAATAAACTTTTTAGAAAATCCGTGTTTTTTCCACACATTATTTTTTAAGCAAAAAGAGTTTATTTTCTATAAAAATAAATTTAAAAAAATATACCTCAATAACAAATTAAAATGTTGGACACTTTGTATTATGTATCCTAATAAAATATATAAAATCCCTTAAGAGCGTATATAATTAAGAAAATAAATATGTATAGCAGATGAACGGAGGACAGGAGGACCAGGATAATATATACATAACGCTCAAAATTTGAGAAAATGAATGGAGGATAAGATTGGGGACATCCTAGGAAGGCGTGTCACGATGAATTCAATTAAATTCTAGTCTTGGGTTATGTCAAAAGTTGCGTATGAACGTGGATGAAGCCTGTGTTGTATGTCTAGTGAGAGCTGTGTGGCGTTCCATCCTCTTATCCCTGTGGGGAAATGACGTGATTATTTGTCAATTACTTAGGTTAAGTTATACATTTTTTTGTTGTATGCGAATACCGTACAAGAGTCCTAACTGTTCCCAACTGTCTGGAGTCAGTGAGGCATCTCCAATCGGACTACGTTGTGAGGCTTGGGGTAGGGAGAGGAGGGAGATGGGGAAGAGGGAGGTGGGGAAGTACCTGGCTATTCTGATCTTTTCACTATACATGGCTAAAGCCAATTCAAACGACGTTTCAATTCTGATGGTCTTTCACCAGGGCGATACTGAGAGTATCTTCCACTTTGATTATATACAGGAGGAATATTTGCACTGACAAATCACAATTCTATTGTTTAAACTGTTATTCATAATACAAAGAAAGACCTACTCGAATCTATGTTCACTAAACCATAAAACACAATGGGTAATAAGTGACAGAAATTTCAGAGAAAACTATAGACACTGAAATAATAATATTATTAATGCTGCTAAATATGCCAAGCAAGATAACGAAAAAGTTGATATAATAGAATATATGATATATATGATATGATGATATATGATATATGATATATATGATAGAATATTAAGAAGTAATAAAACAAAAAACAAAAGTAGTAGATTCTATGTCAACTTCTAAAATAGGTACTCGTACAACATTAAGGTTGTAAAAATTCTTCAGATTTTCCTAATAAATTGTGAATTTCTCGGTATTCCGTTATAGCCGTAGGCATGTGATATTTCAAAGTGTTTTTAAGCTGGAAAAAACCCCTCTATTGACCTTTGTCGAAATTGAATTCAATAAAATATTACGTTTGTTTAATCATTTTTTTTTAATACAAACTGCAAAATTTACTGGAAATTAATCAACAATAATATTTTTTCTTGTAAAGAAGAAGATAGCAATACTGACGCATTTATCTATTTCGTAGACATGTTGAAACGAAAAAAGTTAAAAGTGTTCTTCACTTTGTAAAACGGGTTTTATGAATTATTTTAGGCACTCTTTGTTGTTTAGTTGTTGGCCATTACCCTTGATATCATGAATAACTATTGAAACTCAGTTTCCCCAAACGGCCTGTGCAAGCTGATATCTTCGCCAAATTTTCCCCATGAACTGAGGCGCGGCGAAAAATTAAGTAGATTTAGTCGACATGAGTTACGATCTGCAGTCGCGGTCGGGAATGTTGATAAATAACCGATATATTGATTAAATTTGTATCGATATGCTTTTACCAGGCCCCTGATGCCATTTGGCTCATGGCATGTATGAGTATATAGTTCAATAGTATAATTACACCATGACAACTTATGTATAAGTACTATGTTCGTGTAAGACCACGCTGTGCAATGAATAAAACGTTCGTTTTTCAAACAATAGGTGTCGTTCCACAATACAATGCGACCAACACCAGCATGAAGCATTCATTTACCCGAAATTACACGTTCACAGTGAGTGATCCCCCTTTAATTATGCGGCATTGATCTAACATCTGCAGTCTCCATTATTCAGACACGCCAACAACCTGGTCTGCCATTGGTCGGCTGTGATCCAATGGCGTCAGAGTGAACGCTGGGCGTTTGGGAGTGGAACGCCTTGTCAATTATGGCAAAGTTTAACGAGTACGGAATAGTAATGGTTTCTTCCGGCGCAAGCGACTGGTAAGACTGGTAAGTCCAAGGTTTCAGGCTGCAATCCTATAAGCCTATTTATTAGCACTACAATACCAGTTATATGAACGAACGCCAATCCATAACCGCGTAAATCACATTTGGACATTTTATAGGAGGGACAAAAAACTATCGGCTATTTAGGCACTGGGAATGTGCTATGGGCGTGTCCGTGTGCCCGAAGTGAGCTTAATTTTTCCACACTTCTGGTGAGTTTTTTCAACAAGGAACTCCAGTGAATAATATAATGGATTTAAAAATATATATTCATATAGATCAGCAAACGCCGATTCTGAATATATAACTTCTATCATGTATATATGTAGATGTTTTAAATCGTTATTTAAAAGTGAATAAAAAATCATCTCATCGAAACACCTTGTTATGTTGGTACAATTGAATTCGGAACATTTGACGACACGTGCGCATTCTGTTTTTTGATTCGTATGGAAATTTTTATTTTACGATTTTGTTTTGTATTTTAAATATGTATTTTTTTTAGTTTTGGTGAAATTTAAACATAATTTGGATGACTTTAAGCTCTTTAACTGTTGTTCTATATAAAAAACTATTGTTAATAAAATAAATAAGAGTATTCATGAGCAAACCAATTATCAATACAGATATAATAATAATAATAATAATAATTGGATGATTTGTATAGCGCCGTTTTTGTGAAAAATCACTTCAAGGGCGCTGTACAAATATTACTTCCTTTTCTTCTTTAACTAATTATGTACAGACAGATACAGAAAAAAATACTTACCTGGCAGGTCGCTTCAGATGAACACAGTTTTATTAGAAGATTGGTGGCACAAGAAGAGTTGGTGTTTATTGAAATATTTATATTTTTTAGGACTGGACCTTTAAAAGCGTAAGAAGCTTGATAATGTTAATGCTCAATACTATTATTATTCTTCGAGTTAAAGTTTCTAAAAAGGTACATAATTTTCTTACTTATCTTTAGTTATGGTTTACTATGAAGAGAATATAAAAGACTTGAAACTTTGAAAATTATTTTAACTATGAAAACGAACATTAGAAAAAAAAATATATATACTGATAATTAAGTTCGAATGTCATTATTAATAAATTCTTGGAGCTGGAGTTCTTTATTATCGAATATTTTTCATGAACGGAAAATCAATTTCGTCAGTTTGTCGAAATCTGTCTGGTCTAGGAGTCGAAAAGTTACGTTAAACTGACGACATCGGGTATCTTTTAGTCGGTACAGATTTCTTGGAAGTAGGTACCTCTTTAGCGTACCGAAGAACCGAAGTATGTTGTTTTGCCATCGTCGTATGGCGTTTTGTGATGACTTTCGCGATGATGGTTTGCCGTCCACGATAAGCCAAACGATGTCAGGTAGGTACGAGAATTTAAAGGTGTGGTTGAATTTGGTCCTTTCCATCAGTATATTACTGGCACAACCCATATTACTGTCATTTTAATTATGTTGACAATACAAATTCCAATCGACGACCTCGGAGCTGGAACAGACGATAAGATAAGAGCACTTGATGGCCGTTTTCGTCAACCAAATTGAGCGATCCGATCGATAAGTTAAAATATAGCTCAGACGCACAATCTCGGTGTAACCAAGGCAATGGAGTGCAAATTTTGCTCAAGGGTCTAATTGTAGTTCAAACATCTCTTTGCATGGAACTCTGTTGCCTGTTAAACCATTTCAGGGGCGAACAGGTAAAATATAAAAAGGTGAGTTTTGTAAAGATCCGTTTTCTTGGATGGCTGTTGGGTTTTTATTGGATGACCGCCTCTCATTGTATAGTATTCGTATATCCTGTTTTCTTAATAAATAATAAACGTTTCTAGCACTTCTTCATTAAATTAAATCACTTTGTTCCATCAAATATTATCTAACCTTCTTTTTTCAATAATAACAAATCAAAAAAATTGTATTTTAAATAAGAAGGAAAAACCAACACTGATTTATGGAAGTGAGGCATGGAATTGGCAGAGGAAGGATGAAAGTAAACTGAATGCCGCAGAAATGAGATCTCTGAGACGAATGTGTGGTAAAACCATGTATGATCGTATGAAAAATATTGAAATTCGTAAAGAATGCAAGGCTGATGTAAGCGTAATGAGTAAGATTAAAAAAGGGACGCTTAGATGGTTTGGGCATGCGGAGCGAATGAATGAAGAAAGGAGTGTAAGAAGAATGCATGACGCGAATGTGAATGTAAGAAGAAGCCGGGGACGCCCGAGGACGACATGGCACGATCAAGTGAATCAAATACTTGAGTCGGGCCATGTCAGAAGTCGGAATAATAAAAGAGAATGTAGGAGACGATGTATGAATGTGAATGAAGCAAGAAGTGTATGCCAAGATCGAGTTGTTTGGTGGTCCGTCCTCTCTGCCTACCCCTGCGGAGAAACGGCGTGATGGTTAGTTAGTTAGGAAATTGATGATATTTCAAACAAATCGGGGGTCTATAAAATAATTTGTAACTTTTTCATATAGGAAAGACTTTTAGATTTTTTTACTTTTACTTAGAGTTAAGAAGGGCCCAAAGGTTTTTGAGTAATAATTATTATTTTGAATTTAACAATCATATTTTGGAAACAAATCATTCTATTGACATAAATAAAGGATTTAAATTTTTACGTACAAACACAATTGGTATGCAAATTGATAATTTTGAAATTACAATAATTAGAAAAAGTGTTGATAGTTTTTTGTGTTTTTATTTTCTTCTTTAACAGCCATCTCTTAAATTTATTATCACATTAAGGTTTATATTTAGAATAATAATTTTGTTATTTTGGTGTCTTTTTGTGTCATGAGAAGCAAAATCAAAATTTTGTTGTCAAAATCTTGAATTTGTTTGAATTTCTAGTTTCTAAAATAGTAAATCTAGTAAATATAATAACAAATATTACAGAATATATAATATCTTCACCCTCTCTAACCGGCGAACATACCTTGATCTCATGACCCTATATAAAGTGTGCAATAACATTATCGACTGTTCCACCTCACTCCAACTAATAAACTTCAAAATACCACCCAGAACAACTAGGTTTAACGACTTATTCCACATTAGCCGGACGCCCAAAAAATGCTGGTGTCAGAGATCCAATCAGGATGTGCGAGTTATTCAATCAAAATCAAACTTTGATGGACTCGTATTCTTTGATATATACAGTACTTTTAAGAGAAAATTAAAAGCTGTTTTCACATAAAAAAAATTAAACAAACCAACTTCATCGAACAGTATTGTGTACTTTTTTAAATTATTACTTTATATAACAATATTTTTAATTTAATTTTTCCCGTCACATTCTTGTAAATATTATTTGTAAAGTTTATTTACCTCCTGTTACTTTATTTAGACATTGTGCACTTTTTATATATTTTTTTCTTCTGTGTAGCACAATCTTAAATTCCTTAATTTGTTTAAATATTATTTTAAAAGTTTATTTATATGTATCATATTAATCCAGTCCTCCAGATATTGTACATTGCTTTGATTTCACTGTCTGAATCTGTATATTCTCCTTAAATAAAATGTTAAAAAAATAATTTGGTTTGTTTATATAATTATTTTTTACACTAATACCCAATTATTTACATTATTTTCATCAAATACTGCTAATTTTGATCATATTTGTAATTTGTCTTTGCTGATGTCATTTTTTTAAACAATCTATCCTAACGAAGGAACCATTGGTTTTGAAACATGTATATAGTTATTTAGTAAAATAGTGGTAAAGAAATTACATACGAATGAAGCAAAGATATGTGCATATTTTCGTACCCGTGTATTGTGTCAGTGAAAAGAATGTATTCTTTAACCTTTACAAGTATAAATACTAACAGGTTTCATAAGTAGTAAAACCACACGCATAGCATTTGAAATACTTACAATATAAATTGACCATAATAGTATCTATTTGGACAATGGGTCTAAAAGACGTTGGTACTTAGGCCGGCTTTAGGGTTCTATTCCCACAAGGGAGAACTTAACAATGAGTCTCTTTAATACTATCAAATATCCGACCTCAATTATGCTAACCCCTTGAGCGACCATAGGAACCTCGGTATTTACTGTAATACATAAATTTAATATCTCCATAAGAAAAGAAAGCCACGTTTACGTTGATAAATGTTTGCTACTCGTTAATGCATTGTCGAAGGATATTTACGTGAGGCCGGATATACTCGTAACTGCATACTTGACAAGTATGCTTGAGATGGGACTTGTACAAGTATGCTCGAGCATGTGTAGTGCAGGGCGGATTTTGCACAAGTTTGATCAAGAGTTCCAGTATACTTGTCAAGTGTACTTGAACGTGCATGGCCGGCCTTAAATAGATACATACATATCTTACGTTATTTCTAACGGAAAACATACAAAAAAACAAAAAACTTCGAAAAGTCAGTAATATCACTTTTTTTTTTTCAATTATTGATTAAGTTAAAAGAAATACATAATTATGTCACTTTATTAACTTAACTACGTACATATATTGTATTAATTAACTACATACATATATATTACTTAATATTACATTATATTATTTATATACCTTTCATATTATACGTATATTACACATTATTCCTATTATACATTGTTATTTTGCTAACTTATTTCGAGATTGAACCGTTTTTTTAAATGTTCTCACTTGATTCTCCGTTTTCAGGCGATTCAGGGAAGGAGATTGTATATACGAGTATATATACACCACCATGGCGTATGTTTCTTTTACCACTTTCAGTCTTTACTGTATTCGTGCACAATTATTATGTTGTCTTTGTTGGTGTACTTGTGATGTTTTTTTTTATAAATGCTGTGTTCGTGTATATAAGTCCATTTTGTATTTTGTAGATTAATAAGCATATATTATATTCGTACAGTTTTCTGATTTTCAGCAAGTTCATTTCTTGGTATAGCTTTTTTTGTGGGGGTGTCTGGCTTCTAATTGACTGGCTTTAAATTCATTAATTCGTTAAATTTAGGTCCAGAATTTAGCAGAGTTCAAACGGGTATTGAAAACCGAATTATTTAAAAAATCCTATCCGACATAAAACATAAATTTATGTACGTAGAAACAGAATTTCGGGACATTTTTTCTTTTAATCCTCCATAGCTTATTTAGTTGCGGTTTTCTCTCCTTGTTATTTAATTCCCTTAGTATTCAGTGAAAACCATGTATATAATGTCATATAATTTTGTCTTGATCTGTTGTTATTTGTACCTACTTTATATTTGATTATTTATACCCTTAGTTTCCAAATTGTTATTTTATAATACCTGCTAACGAATATTTATGTCATAGTTTTAATATGCATATATATACTATAATAACATATGTACTATGTAGTATATCTGTTATTTTATAATTATATTAGGTTGGGTTAGTTAGGGTAAAGCGCACTTGAAGTGAACCTTCACAAAATTGCGCTATAGAAATTAACCCTTATTATTATTATTATTGCAACAGATTTATTAAAAAAAGTTTCCTATAGATTTAAAAAAAAGTGCCTTACAATGTAGAACTGCACGCGCGCCGAGTTTCACGACCCCTGCACCTGGAGTATCAAGTGTCTATTTTGACAGTTGATAATGAGCTTCTACACTTTTTGCCGCCATTGTGTTGTGTTCGCTATTCAACCGCGTTCGGCGGGAAAAAAAACCTGACGTTCCCTTTTCAAAAGTATGAAAACAGAAATGGAACACTTACGGCGTTGAAAAAGAGTTGACAGAGTAGATGGATGTTCCGCTGGGCGGCGCTGCGGGGCGGGGCGGAATGTAAACCTTTTATTAAAACGCTAATCGGTGGACGCTTTACAAATGGCCGGCTTCGGGACATTGACAGCTACCATTTCTTCACACGGAACGAAGTTGCAAAATCCATAGCTGGTATTACAATATATAATACTGGTTTTACTACCCGGTTTCATAATTATGTCGTATTCTCTTACATTTCACCGAAAAAAGAGTTTGAAAAAAATCGAAACAAATCAAGTCACAAGACTCCTTTTTTGACAGGAATACGGATACTTCAAAGCTCCATAGCTCATGATGGAAACGAATTGTGTCAGTTGAAAATAGGGGCGCTGATTTTGGATTTCTAGGCAAAACAAGCTGCGAAAATTTTGTGACGCCAGACCTTCTACTTACTACTGATCGCGAGATTATTTCTGGTTCAGCATATAGATTTTTTTATTAGATTTGAAGAAGAATTTGGAGAGTTGAAATAAATTTATAATTGGATTCAAGTATAGAAATTGAATAGTTATGAAAAAGGTACAAAATTTTTTTTAAAAAAATGTGTTCATAAGAAATAGGCGAAGATGGACAGAAGTTCGTCCATTTAAGGAAGTTTGTCAGTTTTAAAATGTTTTTAAGATTTAAAAATGTTGATAATAACCGTTATTATTCAGTTTAAACAACGGTTTAAGCATAAAAAAAGTTTTGCTAGGTTATGATGTATGACAGCCGTTTCGCCCTCCGAAGGCATTAAAGGCGTTTTTTTTAAAGTAATTAATAATAGTTATTATTAAAATAAAATAAAAAAACTTTAAATTAAAACGGAGTTCAACAAATTAAAATTGAACACTATAAAAAAAATTTCGAGTAAAGCCGGGACCTGGCAGGTTGTTTACAGTTATACAGCATCAGAAGCTTGCAAATAAAATATACCGCCGCTGATGTTTTCCTTGCAGATAAGCCGCGACAAGAAAAACTCATTACACGATAAAAGCGATAAAATCTAGTGATATCAACAACAATCAGTATACACACAAGACGCCAGTAGCATAAACGTTCACAAATTTTATTCAACAAAAGAGTCTAAGTAGCTACCTATATAATACCTACAGTACACACACTTAATGATTTGTATGAATTAAAAATAAGTGGTTTTTGTTGTTCCACTCTTTGCGTGATTTTATAATGCCGCTTAATTAGTTTTTCTTGCCTTCTTACATTTATACAACATTTTAATTTTTCGCCTTCCGACGGTTTAGTTTGATAACTTTTTCGGAAGGCGAAACAGCTGTTAATAATAATTAGCCAGGAGAACTTTTTTTTATAAATAAATATTTAAAAAATCACCACTTTATTAATATACACATACCAACATGTTCGAAAGCGAATGTGTATGAGAAGGAATATACAGAATACTTAATAATTTACATTCTGTATATTCTTGGTGAAGAAAGCATCGCTTTCGAAACATGTTGATATGTATATATTAATAAAGTGGTGATTACAAAGTATTTTTTAAATCATTTTTTAATAATGACGCCTCAAAGTGAATACCAATCTTTTGAAGAAATTATGAAGTAATAAATGCCTCCTACATTTTTTTACTCCAAATAAGCTGAAGAATCATTTGAAAAAGTTTGTCGGGTAGGTCCTGATACCTGCACCTTCTATATATTATGATACTTACCCATTCTATATATCCCATAACAATCATAATAGTATCATTCCCTACAAAATTCTTTTAAAATTACGTAATAATAATTATTGCTAAATTAGAGAATGAAAAGAAAACAAGGAAAGGCAGTTTAACAGGGTGTAGGAGTTCTTGTAAATTTAACTTAGTCTGATAGTTCAAATCGCCACACCACGGGGTAATAAAGGACGCTCTAAACTTCATTATTATTTTAATACGGCGGGGAGGGCCGCGATGAATTGAATAAAATATAACACATTCAATTCAGGCATCGTGACTCTGCCGGATAAAACACAATGGACCTCGTAAACATCCGTCGGACCAGAGTGTGCACAGTCCACAGATTCCTCGGCACCCCAGCGCCTATGGGCCGACTAGGGATTGCAAATCGGGAGCTGTCTTGGAAAATCCGGATTATCGGATTTCTTGAAAATCAAACTACAGATTTTTTTAAATAATTGAATCTTTCGTAAAAGACGTACTGATTAGATTACTTCTATAAAAACAAAATTAGAAATAATAATACAAAGTTCATGGTCAAGTTGGTACGAGTACATAATCTCGTCTTACGAAATACGATAAATTTATTTTTAGGTTTTTTCTCAAACTATTGGACTCTAAACAAATCTTTCAAAAATCTACAACAAAAAAATAATTATTTTAATTTATAGAACTCCATTTTTATTTAGGTTTTTTATTTTTTTAAATTTATTAATAACTGTTATTTATCAATTTATAAAAACGATTTATTTATAAATAAGTTGTGCTAGGTAATTATTATTAATCGTGTCTGTTTCGCCTTCCGAAGGCATTATCAAACTGTTGATAAGCCACTTACAGACGATCTATTTATATTATTTCTACGTACGTAAGTACTCATAACGAACCTTAGAATTATAAATACCTACATAGACATCTACATAATTCGTATGTTTAATATTTTTCGATTAATAAAAAAAAAAAAAAACGCTTACACATATGTCTCATATTTTTATGCATGGTGTGAGCATTTGATTATTGGGTTAGCACCAAATTATTATGTATGTAAAAATAAATATATAAAACATATTTTAGAAACCAATCATTCATTTGATATAAATAAAGATTAAAAAAATTACATACAAATACAACCGCTTTACAATTAGATAAATTAGAAATTTTGTGAACAAGAAAGAGCGTTAATAGTGAGTTAAATTTAACAACAAAGAGCGTTAATAGTGAGTTAAATTTAACAACAAAGAGCGTTAATAGTGAGTTAAATTTAACAAGAAAGACCGTTAATAGTGAGTTAAATTTAATGAATAATCAAATATATATATATTTAAAAGCTATTTATTGAATTTATTTTAATGTGAATATTAATAATAATAATTTATTTTTTAATTTCTAATGTAAATTTGTTATTCAATGTTTTAAATTTTTTATTTTTTTATTAGCATTTGTTATTAATTAATTACCTCCTTTAATCAATTTTTGTTTATGTTTACAATTTGTCTATTCTAAATTATTGTGTTAAAATTTTTATCATTTGTCTACACTTGAAATTATTTTTTAGTGTTCTTATATTCATGATGATGACAGCATTGCCGGCGAAACATGTAGATGTTTATGAGTATTTAAAGCGGCGTAAACAAAGTATATTTTTTAATTAATTAATTAATAATGACGCTACAAAGTGTATACTAATCGTTTGAAGAAATTACATTGTAAACGTATTTGTCAACGTTCAAATATTAAATATTGAATATTTGTAGCTTGCAAGACATTGTAAATAATTGTCTTTTTAATTTTCAAATCCGGAAAATCGGGATACCATTTTAAAAATTCGGTTTCTGGATTAATTGTCAATAATCCGAAAATCCGTATTTTGAGAATTTCGGATTATCCGGAATGCAATCTCTAGGACTAGCATACATCGCGTACATAGACAGACACGCTCGTAGCTAAACCTTAAGATGAGGGGTACAAAAGGAACGTACAAAGAAGGTAATTTATCCGTCAAACTAACTGATCTACGAATGTTGGGATATTGGATTTTACGCTAAGAATGCCTGTGATAATATTTTTTTTTATATCACGTTGACAAAAGAAGCGTAGTGGTTTTGTCTCGTCTAATTTAATGGGAAGTAACACACTTTGTTGTTGATTGTTGATAATTTATTAAGGTATAATATCTGACGGTTAAAACGATACTTTTATAAATATTTAGAATATCTTGTAATCCAGTATTTCTACCTCTCTATTCAATTCACTCTTTGGAGTACACCACTTGGAGTAGTAACAGGAAGATTTTATTTCATGTAAAAATAAAGAAAGTTTTTATTTTGAACATTGTTATCTATTTCTTTGTAAACATAAAACTTCGATAAGTACGATAAAAAAATACAAGATTGATAGTCAGAAGGATAAAAGTCACAATAAGTGTTGGTAACTTCGATGGAATATACTGCTATGTGCTATGCACATGCAAAGCACGTATTACATTACTCTATTCTTCAATTAAAACTTGTTTCGGCTGGAGGCTTCCATAGCACGAACATTACAATACCTTCGAATCGATACGATGTAAGTCTTCAACAACAAAATGCTAACTACCTATCATTAAAAAAGCAAGCAAAAAATAAAATGCGGAAAGCATGTCGATAAAATTTTAGCGAATTCAGTTTATACTCGCTTTGAACGAGTTAATTAATTTATTTAAAAGTTTAAAAAAGTACGTATTTTCAATTCAAACGTTTATTCGTCCCAGTTTTTAAATATCTATCGCGATTTGAGCGTAGACAATGCATTCGTCAGGTTCAGTCAGACAAATTATAGTAGAAAAACAGGAAGGCGCCGCAATCGTTTAAAAGGCAACACCACGATTGTTCAACGGTAAAAGTACTGCGGTCCAGGTGCATATTTTTCACATTACATAGACACGGTGTGCAGAAATTATTTGAACTTCCCGAAAGAAGATGATTCCCCAACATATTCCAGGTAATTTAATTTTTACACTTGTTACTTTTTAACGTTTTGTAAACGAGATAATAGCAATATCTTTAGATATTTTGAAATGTACATATCAGAGAAAAGATGTTGAAACAAAAGTTAAAATCACGCGGATGCCGTACGGAGCACACCCGAGGATCAAATGTCAAAGTGTCAAATTCAGGAGTCAAGCATAACCTCACATCTGAATCTATTATTTGTTCCAAAATCAGTGTTGCTCGGCGTTGCCATAGAAATGAAAAAAAGTTCAATTTTAATAGATTTCGACATTTTTGTAGTTATCAGTAGTAGGTACCTGCCAATAATTATAGCAGTTATTAATTGTTTTTGTGTTTAATTCGTACAACTTCATTTAATTTGTTAAAAAATTAATGTTAGATATAGAAAGAAAAGGTCTCAGATTAAATATACTTGAACAATTATAAATTAATAAACGAACGAATGATCCTAATATAACATTAATTAATGAAGTAAGGAAAATTATATATTCACCACTTCTCAGTACGTTCACATTGTCAAAACAATATAACACATTTAAATAAATCAATTAAGAAAACATTATCAGTTAAATATGGGGAAACACATTATAAACGTAAAGGCCTCACAGAATAGAGAATTTTAATTATTTTCTAACTAAATCGGTTTTACCGATAACAAATCATCATTTTAAAAAACCCGTCCAAATTAGAATGGGGTGAGAGTGAATAAAATCATACAAATAAGTCGTGGATTAACCGCAGTTTGAAAATCTCTTAGAACGCCGAAACAGCTGTCACAATTTTTTATTATTATTTCTTTTTTTTTATTATTAACTGTATTCTTTCCGTTATAATTTTATGACTCTTTTTATTTTATTATGTATCTTATATGTTTTTTTATTACTAGATGTATGAAAATTTGCTTACATCTAAATAAAGCTACAAAACAAACAAACAAAAACAATAATAAAAACTAAAATTTAAAATATATATCATATTTGATTTACATTAAATTTAAAAAATATATATAGCAGAGATAAATTATTTGTCCTGTGTACAGTGTATTCATGCAATCGTTACAGCCTGACTGCAACAGGTACAAAACCATCGAACAATAACAATTAATGGGTGCACTGCAACATTCGCGATTGCAATAACGGCCGATATAATTTATGACCAAACATTGCGGCCACAGAGAGAATGCAAGAATTTCCCCGGATAACTGGCTTATTTGATCAATTATTAGTGATTCGGGGATCGGGAAATGCATAGCTAAAATTGCGAAGCGCCCTCTGCCTCCGGTTAAATTATTTTATTAGATTTACAGCTTATGAGTTATTGAATGATACACTGAAATGATAATAATATTTAGATAAAGAGCAAATTGGCCTTCTCCGACTATATGCTGAACGGAGAGACGATAAATTAAACATCACATAACAGTTGAATTGTTAGGAAAATCGAAAATATGTTAAGAATTATTACGCATCCATTTATTTATGGTATGTTGTGAAAATGACTAGACATTATTCTTCTATCAAAAGATTAATTAATTAAATTTGCGAATAAATTAAAAGTGCTTCTAGGTAAGTAGGTTTATCTTGATGAGATCTGTTTTCGTTCATAAGATAAACATTTTAAATAGCAAGCAATTTAAAATAAGTGTACAAAATAAATTATAACATTTCTGAGGATGATTCAATCTTTATTAGAAAATTAGCTCATGTGTACCCGGGTTTGCTCGGGATTTTTTTTTTTTGGAATAAAGAAACAATTGATTTGATTTGACAGCGAAAGTAATGTCTTGTGGCGGCTATTAGTATTTCTAAACAAAGAATCATACATTTGAATTTTATTTAATTTCAATTTTTTTCAAAATACGAGTGTATGTAAATAATAAAGACCTTAATTAGGTAGTCGCATGTGTTTTCCATTTTGAAAATATTCTATCCAAACAAACCTTATTTTGAATATGTAATCTGTGTGTAACCAGAGTGGTTTATCTATGGGATAACCTCAAAACTACATGGCAATGTTTTTCATACTAATTTTAAAACGTTATAGCAAGAGTTTGACATATTGGATTTCATTCAAACTTCTCCCTAAACCTTCCCGGTACTGAAAAGAACAAACTATGCCATTTTAACCGAAAGCGGTCAAGTAATTTTCGAGAAAATCGAGGATAGACAGACAGAAAAACATTAATTTATATATATATATATAGATTTTGCATGTTTTAACCTATTGAGACTCTAAATAATATGTATATACTTAACAGCTTAAACCAAACTAACAAAGAGGATATTTCACAACAATGGTAGACAGAGAGGATAGAATACCGCACAGCTCTATCTTGGCACAAACTCTTAGCATCATGCACAAGATCATGGTAACGATCCTTGCCTACGAATCCGGAGGCCACGGGTTCAATTCCCGGCATGCGCAGATAAATTTTTATGTGATTAAATTGTGTTATTTCATAATTTACTCATTAAAAATAATATGTAGTATATTTGCGGCACGTTCCAGAGTGGTAGATACTATCAGTATTGCCCTGGTGAAAGACCACTATTCAGAATCGAAACGTTCCTTGAAATGGCTTTAGCCGTTGACCAGATCTGAATAGCCAGGTACTTCCCCATCTTCTTCTTTCCCATATCCTTCACCCCTTTAATTACTTAACCCTCACAACATATCCCAATTGGGGATGCCATAGTCTCACTGGCTGCAGACGGTTGGGAGCAGCAGGAACTCTTGTGTGGTATCACATAAAAAAAATGCTTGAAAAAGGAATTTCTTCCTGAATCTTTCTCATAGTTTTTACATTAAAATCGACCTTGCATTCGTTTCGCATCTTTTATCATACAATGCCAATAGTTTTATAAATAAATAAATGTTTATTCCGGTAAGTACCTACATGGTATTCAAATAAATAAGCCTAAAGAATCCCATTCAGTGACTAAAGTACACGTTGAGCAGTGAGTACTCGTAGTATCAAGTAAAATATACTCCTTTTCTACAGATTGTTGAACGAAATCCAACTTAAACGGCTAATTCCAAGTATTTAGTAGACAATTCAAAAATGAATTCAACAATAATTCGCAACACATCAGTGCTTAATAGTTATGGCAACCCAAAATTTAACACGTTTAATAATTCCAACAATTATCCTGCCAGCCCGATGGCGGTATTATGAAGCGGTCAGCCATTGTGCAGCGAACAAACGGCAACCTAACCTACAAAAATGATTGATGAACAAAACGGTTTTGGCGCTTTTGACGATTGGACTGTGTTCTGTGTTGGCGCGCTCTTGTGCGTTGTCTTCTCGAGTGTTGCCATTGTTTTCGAGATAGTTCCCCACTTATAATATTTCTCTTTGGTTTCGGGGCAGAATCGGACTAAGGGGGCAAAAAACAACGTGAAAATGATTTGTATCTTAAAAACTTGCCATAAAAGGCGGTCGATAGTGCTGTATAATTTTTTTTTGTGGATTGACGGATGAAAGTAGACTGAGTGCTGTAGAAATGAGATCTCTGAAACGAATGTCTGGTAAAACCGTGTGAAAAATGTTGAGATTCGAAAGAATGCAAGGCTGATGTATGCGTAATGAGCAAGATTAAGAAAGGGACGATGTTAGATGGTTCGGGCACGTAGAGCGAATGAATGAAGAAAGGAGTGTAAGGAGAATATATGACGCGAAGAGTCGGGCTATGTCTGAAGTCGGAATAACAGAAAATAATGTATGAGACGATGTATGAATGTGAATGAAGCAAGAAGTGTATGCCAAGATCGAGTTGTGTGGCGGTCCATCCTCTCTGCCTACCCCTGCGGAGAAACAGCGTGAAGGTTACTTAGTTAGGTCGACTAGTCTCGATTCGACTGAATCATCTTCAGGACGTAAAATATATTGATATATTTTAGGTATAAGTCCTGAAGATGATTGAGTCGAATCAAGACTAGACGACGTATTTATACAAAAATAAAAGTGAATTCAAAGGATGAAAAATATATGTTGAGGAGAACTTGGCTTTAATTACCTTTAATAACTAAGATATATGAAAATTGAGAATGAATCCCGAAACAACTTATTTAACCATTTTTTCCTTACATATATTTTATAAATTGCGCACTCCGCAACCTCTAGATATGCATGCATCATTTTATTCATTCATAAACCCTCGTTTAATGCAAGTCTTTTTAGTTATGTTGTAATTTTTTAAACTTATTTTCTCGCTTTATAAATCGCTGAGATTTCACAAAAAATGGCACCCTATAAATTATCCAAGTATGAATATTGTAATTATATCGTTATAACCGCTCCCTGATACGATTTGCACTTGTTTTAAAAAGAGATAATGCACTTCCAAGAATCTTAAATGTATAACGGTTTTTATATAAAACAGGAAGATTTCCTGAAATCACAAGGATAGGTACCTACCGAAAATTCAGAAAACGTGTTAAAAAAAATACATGAAACTTCGAAGGCCTTTTGACGCCTTTGAGAAACCAATAGTTGGTTTCGCATTGTGCCCTGTGCCCGTTGACGTGTTAATAAACGATTGAGTCCACGAGGCGCTCCGGGCCTGACAGCAGTCCAATACAGGGCCAGGTAAGTACCGAGCGCCCCCCCCGGCCATTCATTTGGCTGTAAACCGCAGACAATACGCCGTGAAAAGGGTTGGAGAGGATGAAAGTAATCATAACTGACAGGTATCCACTCGAGGTACCTACTCCACACACAATGTATCGCCATAGAAAAAGAACTAGACGTCCTGAATACAAGGGATACGAAAAGGCGCGTGAGACATGACATGTCTTTTTTTGTTTTTTTTTTTTCTCTGGTCACTAATATTCGAGCGGTTTAGAGATCGAAGGTTTTCAAATTGATTATCATGATAAGAAACAGATTATGTATTTAAATAAAGAAGTTTTTTTAAATTGATACTTGAAAAAAATGTTTTGAAAACAGAATGCTGCTGATAATGTCTGCATTCTAATAATGATAATGATTTCGGTTTTCTTTTAAAGTAGCTTGTAACGGTTTTTGATAAAAATAACTTACCTGAATAATCAATTTAAATCATATTATCACGATGTTGACAATTGATTCACCATTTCACAACAATTCTATTAATTGCGGCACTTCGTAAGGTGATACAAAAATATTATTTTTAAAAGGGACAAGAATTGTAAAAGTTTTAATTAAATTGATAATGAAGAAATCAATGATCGTAAAAAAGGTTTGTATAAAAGCAAATAGACACTTATCTGTTACTGATGGAAGTAAACAAACGCACACCCATACACAATGTACGTTGGTATTTATTTAATTAACTTGTAAAATTATTGAAGCGGAAATGATGTTAATGTTAATAAAAAATTGTATTTTTAAACAATCACCTCCAATATTTATGGTTAATATAATATGGTTAAGATCTATTGGTACTCGGTTATTTGATAAATATGATTAGATATATGTTTAGTTCAACCGAGGCATTAGTTGCCCTCTGAATAATTATCGTAGATAAGTGAATATTACAAAATAGGCTATTCAAAATTTTAGTGAAGGGGTTATTCAACATTTGCCCTATTCATCTGAACACGATTAATCAGATTTTCAAGTTTTCTGTTCTTTTCCGATAATCTCTGAGGTATCGTTACTCTTCTGAGTGGCTTTATGATTTATTCAGTTCTAAACCATTGAATTTCTTCAGGCGTAGAATCTTTTTAAAAAATACAGCAAATATGAGTCATTTGTAAACAATACAAATAACATTTATATTGCTTAGATATGTCAAACAATTGTTGTCGAATATCTATAATATATATCGTGAGTATAAAACGAAAAGTGACCAAGCCAAAATTCTTATTTGTTGACAGATTGAGATTGAGGATTTTTGCATGGATACAGGCTAATAGTTTCGATTTATATACTTAGAGATATACAAATGGAGTAAACATCAGGGTTCGAAATATGGGCAGCATAAAATGAGGCTCTTGGCATCTTATAGACAAGGCGGGCTTCACAGTCGATGAGTCGATTACATTCGCTCGCCGGGTATGAATCTCCAATGATAACAGCAAAATGCCTACATGACTGGACATGTCGTTGTGGAAAAGCTAATGTGTAATAGTTTGTCTGTTTTACCATAGTCAGTATTCGTTTAAATTAGCTTTTTTAATGTTTAAAAAGTCAACATGAAGTTAGAAAATGCTCCTGGCTACGAGGCTGCGGTCACCCGTGGTGCGACTCCATTCGTTGAGTTCGTTCGCGGTCGGAATGATTCGGGCGACATCGACAGCCGCTTCACCCCTCTTCATACTTCCCGCGTGGAAACAATATTTTACACTAAATTTGCAAGGAATGTAGACTCTATTTATATAGATCGTTGCATATATTATAAACGTGGTGTACGGGGGTAAAATGCGGTAACACAAAATAACTATTTTTTGTTGAAAATTTCAGTGTTTTAAGGTACTTTTCAGGTAAAAATGTTTAATTGTACAATTAAAATCTTTAAACGTCAAAACTCTCCGTCTTTGTTATCGTTTATGTATTTTATCGATGGATACGGATCAGACACAGATGTGCGAAATTGCCACTCTTCACATCCGGTAAATTCGTCGGGGAAGTTCGAGTAGATCGTTTCAAATGGAAGGCCTTTTAATAAGATGGATAAACGTTGTTATTCAACGAATGAGTCAAAACAGAGCAATACTCCTCGTGAGATTAAGCTTAAAATAGTTCCAGCAACGGATCCGAGCCTTACATTAAGTTCCATTTCGAGGTAAGTTGCAGATATTATTTGTTGTTTGAAACTTCCGCGTGCTAAGCCAACCCGACAAACTTTATTCTCGAGTACGTACTTATACTTGGGGAGGCGAATTTCCTCGAGTTCTGTAGAATTTCCCCGAGTTGGGTCCCGACATGACATGATCCCATTGTAAATTGACGAATAACTAATTTGTAGTGCGGTCGGACTTATATGCCCTTGTAGGCTATTCATTAACTCGACGCAAACAGAATAGGCGAACAAAGTGCGGGAAAGGATTCACTGTAGCGGAACATGCTACTCTGGTAGATTCGTGCTCACTTCTGCCCCGGTTCATTGTGAGGATCTTACGTATCTGCTTCCAGAAGTCCGAAAGCTTTTATGAAACTTAGAAGCATCCTTGCCACGTAATAAAGAGACATAAAATCAAAGCAGTCACATCAAGTAACTTTTCATTTGAGTCTTCACGCAATGGTAGCAATTTTTCTATTTAAACTATCATACTCCTTTCATAGGTAGCCACTTTGATAAATGAATGAAATCAATTGATATTATTACCTTATAGGAGCTTGAATTATTTGAAAAAACTTGATATTTGTAGTTATCAACACAAACCTTTTTTTTTAACATACCTCAAGCTTGTGAAAAAAGTTTATATTCTTACGATAAACGTGTGATACATACTATCCTTAAGAGAAAAGCGTAAAATGTGTTTATTATCTCATTCGTAATAAACGAACCATGGTTATATTCTCATGCGAAATGGTTGAATCATGTTTACATTCTAATGAGAAATCTGTGAAACATGTTCATGCCCCACAAGAAATGTATGAACATGTTTTTCGTCTGAAACATCTTTATAAACTTAAAATAAGTGTATGGAACAGGCTTATATTCCTATTAATAATAACTTGTGAAAATTGTTTATACCCTCACGAGATAAATGTGAGACTTGTTTACATCCTTATGAGAAATGAGTGAAAGACGCTTATATCCTTATGAGAAATGAGTAAAACATGTTTATATCCTCATGAGAAATGAATGAAACGTGTTTATATCCTCATACGAAATGAGTGAAACATGCTTATATTCTTATGAGTTATGAATGAAACATGTTTATATTCCTATGCTAAATGAGTAAAACATGTTTATATCCTCATGAGAAACGAATGAAACGTGTTTTTTATCCACACATAAAATTAGTGAAACATGCTTATAGCCTTATGAGTAATGAATGAAACATGTTTATATCTTCATGATAAATGAGTAAAACATGTTTGTATTCTCATGAGAAATTATTTAAAATATTTATGTCCTCATGAGATCTAAGATCCTAATAAGAACTGAGGGAAACATGGTTAAGTTCTGATGAGAAATATGTTTTAATGCGTTTTTCGTACGTCCATTCCAATTTTCGGTTGAACTTTTAACAAAATGCAGTTATTACTATTTGACTTAACACTATTCATTTTTATGAGAGTTAATCAGTTCGAGTACCAAAGATTGCATACCACTGTTATATTGAGGAAGCGGCCCCAATTTGTAACTGTTAGATCTACCGCGGTTGTGACGAACCCGGAACGGCGAATGGACAAGACGAATGCGGCGTATCAAGAAGGGAAGCAAGGACGAGGAATATTAAGGGAAATGTGGGTTCGAGCAGTAGGGCAAAACAGCAGTACTGACCAGTAGTGCCTGAACTTGATAATGTTGCCAACTGGAACGCCCGCAACCGAATAGGAACCAGAATGAAACAAACGACAACAATTTTTTTTTATACGAATAATATATTATTTTAGTACCCTTTCATTGGAAAAAAATAACACTCTTTGTCTAAGTAAATAATTGAAAAGATGGAATAAAGATTAACGCTTCACAGTGAAATTATTTCATTCACACCTCCATATCTCAAGAAGCAAATAACTTAGAGAACTAAAAACAGTGTGGTTGATATGAGAATTCAAGACGAAAGAGGCTGTTTAAATTTCATGGTGCCAGAGCTCACCGTTCAAGATATTTAGGTGTTTGTTTAAATGCTAGACAGAATTTTGAAAATACTGCTATGGACTTTTGTTAAGCATGTCTAAACATTTTAATCTCACGAATGATTAGGAAGATTTATAAAATCAAATTTTGAATTTATTTTTTTATTTTAACACCACTTTACTGAATACATAAACCAACCGGTTTGGACTCTACGTGAACCTTATTCAGGGTTGAATAAATACGTACTTAATTTAAACAGAATTGCAACACTTGAGGAAAACATAGCACATCAACTAGGTTAGGTGAGAGAGAGGGGGTAGGGGTGGGAGTAGGGCAGCGGAATGGAAAGATGTTTAAAATTGGGCTACTCGATAAATCAAATTGCTTATTTACCGAGCACCTCAATTTATATTATATTAATTATTTTATAAATACATATTTTGCTGTGGGTAAAGCTTTATATAAAATTATGCAAAATAGACTCAATACTTCAAAATTATTGCATATTCTTAGAAATTCAACTAGATAACAAAACAAAGCCAGTCCATCTGGCTCATATATTTCTTCGTTAGACCTGCATCGGTGATAAATGGTCAAATAATTAACGGCTTCCAAATACAGGAGGACCTTAAAAAGCCTACATTAAAGAGATTAAGGCCGTTTTTCTGAAATTCTAACTGATCAAAGCCGTTTCCTAACATTGTTTTAGGAGCTTTTAAGAGTGAGATCAATGATAGAAAAATGGCAGAGAATGTGGTCATGTTACAGTGATAAAGTAGCTACGATTTTCGATTTTCTATATATATCTTTGATTTTCGCCATTTAAAATAATGACAAAAGATCAACTTTTGAATAGTCATCAAGCATAGAGGTCATGCTTTTATGCTTTTCAGCTAATCAAAATTTGAATAAACACTGAGGCGGACCGAGAATCAGTCAACAATCCAAAATGGCGCCGACTGCCGATTTTTAATTTCAATTGTCAATAATTAGGCCTTAGTCATTTGGAATTTTGGTCTAGGGGTGATTCTGGACACTTTCAGTGTCGCTCTGTTGAGAGAGCACCATTCAGCATCGAAGAATTATACGGGGAAACTATGTTTATTGACTAGATATGAATAGCTATGTCTTTCCGAACCTTCAATTTTTCTCTCCTTTTCCTCTTTCCAGATACCATCTTTTCCTTGTTCTTCTCGTCAGCCAATGCTTTTCCTTTCACGATGATATCTTTCCCCAGTAAGGTGAACTCCTACAACGAAATTACATCTTTTTTATTCAAATGTAGTATAATTTTAATATCTTTTGGGATTTTTGGAAAATACCGAATATTACCGAAGATATAAATCGTTAAAACGTAGATATTTTAGGAAAATGTCGCCGGCCGATCGATAAGCGTGTGACGTCACGGTACTCAGTATACGGTTGACCGGTCGTTGTCTGAGTAGGCATCGCGTCTGGGTCACACCCAAGCGTACGTCGTGAGTTCAATTCCTCTGCTGACTGAGTCCTCTATCACGATACAAGCAACATCTTCCATCGCATACTGTGATGGTATTAGGAGGTTTTCAAATATTGTCAGGTTATTCGTACCAGGAGAATGTTTGTATTTCTTTAAAAAAGGCTGGCGCGGCAGTATGCGGTATTACCATTCAAATTGTGGAGATATCGAAAAATTAATTTTAGTGTCGTTATGAACTCTTTAAATGGAATGAATGTTAATAAAATTAGGAGGCAACCTCATTAGGGAGCTATACATAGTCAACTGGATCTGTGATGCGTGGAATAGAATTTAAAATAAATCTAGAGCTGTAAATTGGTCTTAAAATACGTTTTATTGGAAGAAAACAAACATTAATTAAATATTGCTACTTTAAAATATCTCATAGAATTCAATGAATAAGATATAAAAGAGATAAAGATTGCGATTATCTAACAATATACGGTTTCTGTGAATCCTCCAAACATATTTATAACCTCGAGACTTTGTGGAACGCCATTAGTTAGATTGAATTATTGATTTTTAGATGGATTGTCCCTCCAACTATTCCAATCAAATAGAAAGAAGATTTAAAATGGACACTAACTCCTATGGTGCACTTCAGTCCTTGAACATAATATAATTGAACGAGTAGTATCCATTTAAGGAATATTTGCTAAATTCTCTTATTGCTAATGATTTTATCATTACGCCAAAGCTTTTAGATTGTGCACCAAACTTTTCTTCTCTGCCAAAGGGTTTCTTTTTGTCCCAGGTTTTGTCCTTTTGGTACCGGTGTTTTTCCTTTAAGTTCCAGTGTATAATTTTTTGCACCTGCACTTTTCTGTTTGCACGTGGTTTTGCACTAATGTTTTGTTTTAGAATATTATTATTTTAAACAATGTTTACATTTCCATTTTAAATTAGCAATATCGTTTTTTCAGCTATATCATTTATTTTAACTGTCGATCGGTTTCTAAAACACCATTCCAGCTTAATAACCAACGTTAATTAACAACAATTGCAGAAATAAATTACACGTAAACAAAAAAGCACGAAATATCACAAAGAAATAGGTAAAGTGAAACGGAATAATTTACAGCAAACACTTTAGGACTAAAATTTTGCGTTAAATTTAATTGGTTAATTATAATGGTTTAATCAGTAATTAAAGATTTACTGACTTCTAATGCTTTTGAGTTATTTAATGGTTAGGTTGGTTCGGTTTAGTTTTGAGTTCAGTTAGGTTAGGTTAGGTTACATTTGATTGAGTTGATTCCCCGATATCTATTATACGATCCCCAAAAATTGGTTGTTTGGAAAATTCAGCATTTTTTATTATATTTAAAAGCAATTATCGGTGAGAGTAACGATTTTTTATTTTTGCGCCAATTCTTTCATGGTTTTACTGAGACCATTTAATGAGCTCCGACTCATTGTGAAACAAAACAATGAGCTTTTTATATGGCTTACTTCTAATGCTTATTTGGCTTTTGTTTGGACCATTATGTTGGTAATAAAAAAATGTAAGATATTGTTAAATTGCAAGAATACTAATAGAAAACTAATTATACACAATTTGAAAAAGATGTGATGCAGAGTTTATGTTGTTAATCGATGTAGAAATACTAATAAATTTTTAATTAGACACGTCATAAAGATACTCTGAGTTGGAGATACAAAACACTTGATTAACCTCGTCGATTATTTTGATTAACAATTTGTTCAACAGATCTATAGCCATCTCTAATGCACAGATGAAACTAGGGTTTTTAAGACTGTTATGCAGGTATTTTGTTGGAGTCTGTTTGGTAAAACTAGAAACATAGGTGTACGAATGTATCTCTTATATTGCTACCAAAATGTTCAACTCATTGAGTACTGATACTAGGAAATCGAAATCTGATAATCTTTATACCATCAGTGTTCAAAATTGGATACTCGCAAAAGGAAGGAATTATTTCAAAGAATGACTTACATCGTAAAATAGATTAATTACTGTTACATTTTTAATTAATATATTAACTTATTTATTAATATAGATATATTTTTATTTTGTAAACTAAAATATATATGTGTGAATTATGATTTTATTCTCATCTCATTTTATTTGATTTTAATCATATCTTTACTAAATCTCTACTTCTGATTTTTATTTCAACGTGCAACTTTACGTTGTTTTTAAAATACTTCTGTTTATGGAATCTTAATTTTTTTTATTTCCTTACAACAATATTATAATATACAGCAAACTTCGACTACCATAACACGGTCATGTACCTAGTTTGGTAGTTGAAAAAAAAATGTTAACTCTGTACTAATAATGAATAAATAAATATTAAAAAAATTATACAGAAACAAAATTAAAACTCTGTGAATATGAACGGAAAATATGTGCACAGTTGATGTGAACAGCACGAGAAAGAGTTACCGACTTTGTATTTCCTGCCTCTTTTAATCTAAGCTTTATCTTCAGCTTCTTTCGGCCCATTCTAGAACCCACCCCACAACGTAAAAACCTCAAACTTTATCTGATTGATGACTACCAAACGGCTCAAAGTGTAAATAAAGTATTAAAATCTAACAAGTTAAGTTAGCATCTTTAAAGTTAAAAGAGTACCCCAAGCTTTGATGGGACGGAATAAACCGCAAATTGAATTAACTACCCACATTGTACTTACCTCCATTCATTATCCCTCAAAAGGAGATTACACAAACCGAGAACTCAACGATACCTTTCCAAAAAGCCTAAAATCACCGACCAATCAGCTCAACAAAGAACCAACAACCAACTAATGACACGAGACTTTATTATACGCAACCTCTCATAAAGAATGTAATTATTTGATGAGGGTAAATGATTACCAAAATGGTAGCGATAAAGCTTTCATTCAGGTGAAAAGGGATTCGATATTAAATGCAATACCAAATTAAGGATATTTTTATGAATGAGTACTAGACACTCTCAGTATCGCCCTGGTGAAAGACCACCATTCAGAAACTAAAATTACTTTCTCCGTGTTTTGTGACCAGATCTGACCAGCCAAGTAATTTACAATCATCCTCTCTCCTATCTCCTTCCTTTCTCCACTACCTCCAGTCTCACAACATACCCAAATAGGGATTTCATAGTCCTACTGGCTAACTGGACTCTTGTGGTGATAGTTAAATTAAAAAAAATCATGATCAAGGCTTTGATTTTAGAGTAAAGCCAACTTGGGGTGAAATGTCACAAAATTTCGCCAAAATAAATATAATGTTATTTTTAGGTCCCAGCTGTTGGATTTAAACATAGTCCTTCCTTGCCAATGATAACTGCATTAGCATTACCGTACCATAGATACAAGAAACCCAATTAAAGACTTATAAGTTATAATAAAACGGAGGGCTACAATAATAATTTGGAAGGTAATTTTCATACGCTGCCTAAATTTCACAGCTTTTCTTTTACTTTGCCATGTCCATTTCCCCAGAAAAGTAAACAAACTTTTATTTTCCATATCATTAGATTGGCAAATATATATTTATTTATTCCGTTTGTTCGGCGAGCTGGCGACGGATTGCAAAGTTCTTCTCGAATTCGGCGGAACGGAACAAAAAAAAACATTTGAAATTTAAATCTCGCCAGCTTATCGGAAAAGTGAAAAGTTACCTTCTGCATTGAGTTACGAGCGAAACATTATGGAAAACATTTCACAATCTATGTTAGATTTATGAATAAAAAGAATATGCTGTCAACTTTAAAGAATAACTGAGACAGACAACCGTTTAAGTAACGTTTTATTTAAAACCACCACGGACTTTGAATACGGGGATGCCACACATTTGAACACCACTTGATTGTGCGCAGATTAAGTTACTAGCTTTACTCACTGGTTTCGTATGAGTTTCGAGAGTCATTTTTAATGGAAAATTGGAAAATATGAAACGGACAATATAATTACGTCTTCAAAAGATGAAAAATCACCCTTTGGAGACACATATATTAAATTAAAAACAATTACACCCACCCCATTCTAATTTAAAAAAAACCGTCCAAATTAGAATAGGGTGGGAGTAAATAAAATCATATAAATAAGTCGCCACAATATAGATTAACCGCAGTTTGAAAATTGCCTTAAACTGGCACAATAATAAAAACTAAAAATACCTACAGAACTTGATAATAACATTATTAAATTTAAAAAATAAAACAATAACTATGTTTACATCACTTCTATTTATACTTTAGCCTACTGGGTTTCGCTACTACCGTAGCTTCTTCAGGGCAGTATACAACTAAACTATGAACTAAGATGCACATGTGTTATAGATTGATACAAATAGGCAAGTGAAGGGCCAAGGTTGGGAGATCAGCAGGTACCTGCTGACCGGGAAGGGTGTGTACTTTGTTTATTGGGAATAATTTTAGGATTGGACTTTTATTTAAATTTATTTGATTATTTGTAAGTCTACTATTAGTATTTTTGGCTTTCCTTAATTCTAATGCTTCTAAGTTATCTACTTGAATGCCGGTACGGAGCGCCAATTTATGTATAATTTAGTTATATGAAGTTATGAGGTATGCACAGTTACTTGGTTCAGGAAATCCAAAGAAAAAAATCTGCTAAAAATATTGTAAAAGACAATCGTAAATATTTTAATACTTCAGGTGAAAGCGACCAAACTAATCCGTTAAAGATTTTTCAGCAGTTAACATTTCTATTTCATACATTTTTTTTAAATGTTCAATTTTATATTTTTCATCTATTTTATCTTATTTTCAAAGTTAATGGGTATATTAACAATGATATGAAAAACAAGGCTTTCCGAGTAATATATCAGTATGAGTTTTATAAAAAAAACTTTAAAAGCTGTCACCCACTCATAAGCCTTTTTAAAGTGTGTTCCAGGTTTAAATACTACGTATTTCGGTCTCTCGGTCCGTTTGGCGAGTCAGTCCGCTAAGCCCACAGTTAAGCCCCGAAAGCCCTGGGCCAGGCTGCGCGCTCCGCAACCCCCAACGCCCAAGCAAAGCCTCGCTAACAGGGCTGTTGCTGAGTTTGCTGGGATGCTGGGAGACTGGGATGCTATGTTTCTCGCTTCTGCGGTAAGGACAAAGCTTTCCTGGTCACGTTGTTGTCGTATTTGGCAAAGGAATTTTAACAGGAATAACAATAATAATAATAGGAAGATTTGTACAGCGCCGGATTCACAAAAAAATTACCTCAAGGGCGCTGTACAAGTACGCGGCTATGTACACAATGAAGAAACAGTACTAGTCATTAATAGCCGATTCTCTACGAATAGTTTAAAACCACGGTGCAAACATTACGTCATCATGTTTTCTTACATACATTGATATTTCTCTGTAAGCTCTATCTATAGATTTTGATGAAAAACGGTGCGGAACTTAAAATAGTTGTGCAAACCTATTTTGAAAAATGATCTGTAGAAATTTCATGATACCAGAGCTCACTTATCTGATAGTTTTTTTTTACTGGAATACATAAACAGATATTCGGAATCGCCTACTTATTGTTCCCAGCTATGTAAATCGTATCACGATGTTTTTCGTTGAATTGTGTTCATCTGCCACCACGCAGATACTTAGTAAGTATTTTGGATTCACCGTTCTTTACATTGCCTAAGAAAATTTTAAAATATCGTCTGTGTTATTCAATATTTTTTTTTAATACAACATCTAATATCAATTTTAAAAACAATATCTTAAAGCTAACAATGAAAACACATAAAAAAGTCTCGCGAACAAAGGGATACATAAATATTCATAAGTTGAGAAGTAGTTTTCACCCCCCCCCTCACCCCCCTGAGCAGAAGGCTTCGACGCAAAAGGCAGACGTTACATTTGTGCTTTTAAGAAAATTGATCGCTAATTGCTTAAGAGTCGAAAGCCTTTTTATTACGGCCATTAATTTTCCAATAAAAAAGGTCACCCTTTTCCCCTTACTTCCCTTAAAAGTGTTCCGTGTATTTCTTGGAGAATTCTTTTCTTCGTGAATTTTCTGGGCATTACCCCTTCTAAAGGTTTCTAATCAGTGTGAAATTTTATTTTCAGTTGTGCGAAATCCTTTCAAAATTTTCCATGGAAAATTAAATCATCCGAGAAAATGCTGCGTACTTTTGTAAATTAAAATGGATGCCATTAGTTTTGGGAGAGCCGTTAGACAGTCATGGAAACCTTCAACTTGCACATTTGTTTAATAACTAATTTAATAGTGTGTCCTAAATACTAAAAGCAAAAAAAATCTCTTAAACAAATCATCAAAAAATCCAACGGGATGACCTGTGGCTTCATGAAAATTGCGCACTGTATGGAACATTTAACTTGCGACGTGAGATCTATCTCGAGCAGTTAATTTTTTATCTCGAGACATCTAATTAAATATTAATATAAGACAAGACACCACATTGTCTGTTTTTCAAATATTTATGAAAAATCATTTCGAAAAATACATGTAAAGTATAAAATTTATTTGTATGATGTAACTAAATACTAAAATCGAACTCTGGCGAACTTTCAGGATGATGCCACTGTTTTCAGATTCAATCTTCATATCAATTGTGAGTTACAGAGTAAAGGTTACAAAAAAACATTTTGCGGGTTCAAAATTTTTCAATTTTACGTTTCCGTAGAACGTCTAAAAACAGAAACAAGTGTACACTAATAATGAGGAGCGTTTTCGGAAAAGAGAAAAATCTACAATTATTTTTTTCGTGGTCAGTTTTAACTCGTGGTTCATATAATAACAATTATAAAAATCTTTAAATGTACATTCAATCAACTGTTAAGTGAGTTGAGTAACAATAAAACTAAGAGACTAAAAGCTATCTTTATTTAAAATAATCAGTTAAATATTGCGACATATTTGAGATAAAAAAATTTCACAAAGCAAATAAGATTCTCTTTGATACATTTTAAGTAGATCCGAAATACATTTTAATAATTGGACATAAAATTTATTTATGTATAACTAGGGCCCTAATCAGATACAAACTCTTTTCTATATAACATATAAGAACTTATCTTTCGCTCTGTGAAAATTTCTACCAGCTAGGTGTTTCACTTTGTGAAAATTAATCATTTTCACATAAAGCAAGTGAATATATTGATTTATGATAATTTGAATTTGTCAATTCAAAGACAGCTACGCAGAGAATAAAGATTTTAAAAAAAATGGGTAGAAATTTATCTTGATGATTTTTAGGGAAAATTGTGAAGATGCGTCGGTTAATGATGTAATGAGTATTTAATTATATTTTAATCTATGTAAAAAATAAACGATATCAAGCGGAAGATCTGTATTTCTTTAATAGATAATTAATTTGAAGAAAAAAATTAACACAATCATAAAAAAATCATCATTTGATATTTTGCAAGATTAAAAGGCGGTGAAATCAAAAGATATGCAGATATCATAGTGCATGACACATAGGGGTCATTTCCGTTTGGTAATAATAATATCGTCAGTTCCGGATGTTGCCGGAACCGAATATCAGCAGATTCTCAGTTCGAATGCAGCATTGCACCTCCACTTCCGGGCAGAGGAAGTCCACCCTGTCTTTATTCAAACCATAAACATTCAGTCTTGCAAACGGCAGCGGAATTTGCAAAATTGAAATCGGAAGCTCGAATGGATCTACTGGAATAATATAAAGGTATCTTGGGCCAGAATTGAGATCACCATATAAAAAAAAAATACACATATTTACATACGTACTTTTTTGTTTGGGTTCATAGACATTTGCACCTGTTCTAAAGTAAAAAAATATTATTTGCATCGCCCTAATGAGGGTTTTACCATTCGAAATCAAAACGTTATTTTAAACAGCTTTAACTATGTTTAGCGACCGAGAAGAATATTCTGGTTCTTTTTAAGGAAAATTCCTTATCTTTTTCCTTAGGCTTAAAGACTTCTTGCTTAATTGCGGTTCCAGTTATCTAGGATGATAGCTGTCTTTTAGCGAACGACATTCTTCAAAAATGTCGATATTTGTGTGGTTTTAGCGAAACAAAACTCAATATTTCGTAATTATTGACTTTAATCATTATAAGTGAGTCATTTATTGCATAATAACGCTATTAAATGAACCGAATTAACGGAATTGCGATGTTTGTAAAATGCCAAAAGCCCGAAATGCCAGATTAAAGTGATTTAAAGTCTAAACATTATATTAAACTACAAGTGTCAAGTAAGCAATAATACACTACTACCGATAATTTTTAATAATACCATCCCAATTAAACCACAAACCCGTTTAAAAATGTATAATCAGAATCGCCCATAAGCAAAATATCTTTAACCTAAGGAAAGGGATAAGGAATTTTCCTTAAAAAGAACCAGAATATTCTTCATCGTTCATACATCGTTCTAGAATGCAAGTTTATCTTAGAATTGGAAGTGATACCTTAATACAGAATCGAAACGATGGTTAAATTCGTAATGTTGAGTGACTAAATCAAAAAAAATCAATAACTTATCAGCTTTCATCTATCCCACATTTTCTCCAGAAATCACCAGTCTGTCAACAGTTACCATTTTCTTTTTTTTTTTAATTTAATGTAAATCAAATTTAATAATGTTATTATTAAGTTCGGCAAGTATTTTTAGTTTTTATTATTGTGAGTGATGTTTCGGCGTTTAAGGTCATTTTCAAACTGCCTTAAATGCCGAAAAAGCTGTTATAATAACAAAAAAAAACTAAAAATACTCGCAGAACTTAATAATAACGTTGATTTACATTAAATTTAATAAAATATAAATAAATTGAGTTCTACGAATTAAACACAAAAACAATGGACCATTTTCAGTATTCCATAGTGTCAGTTCACGGCCAATTGTGACTCTTGGCCCGATATATATTTTTCAATCATTGAAGAAGATTTTTGTAATACAAAATCTCGATGAAACATGAAACAGAAAAAGGAGGAACTGGGAATTAAACCCAAATCCGGTTCTACGCTTTCCCAATCGAGCTATTGAGACCTAATTATTCTCAGTCATTACCAATATTATCCTCAATTAATTCCCATATTTTCAGCTGCTATCTTTTTGTATGATTGCAAAGCTCCACCCTAATATGTGTGCTACATAAGTTTGCAAACATATTTTTAAATTTTACCGATCTTTTCAAAAATGACTAATGTCAAGATGATAATATTATATATTAGAACGCGCCATTTTTAGATCAATTCGTTAATCTCATAGATAATCGAAAGAAGGGAGACGGGCCATGAACCATTATCAATAAGGACCGCTTTGATAACCGGCTCAGTTTGAACGTAGCTCAGTGATAGTCGGCACGTTTCCATGCCATATCTCCCTTTATTCCTATTATCTATGGTTTATCGCAAAGAAATTAAAAAATCAACCATAAAACATGTCAATAGTATTTCAAATAAAAGGTTCGATGTCCGCGATTTCCCCGTTCGCGCCCGTTCCCATTGACGTGACAAACAAAGCCTTCACTCCATTGTTATCTTTCACAAAATACAAATCATTGTTGATTGTTGCCGGGATGGATTTACACGGCTGAGTAATTGTTCTGTAAATGTCAGCCATCTTTATCGCGGCAATCAGCGAGTGACGCATCCCCCGAGCCTCGAGCTTCGAACTTCCGAGCTTGGAGGTATGGCGACGGCGAGCTTTGATGGGCCCCGTAGGTACTCAATAGAACCGTAGTTACTCCGCTATCTATAATATCTATAAATAAAACGCACAGTAGTGGCACGGAAACGAAATTCAAATGTCTCTAATTAGAGGTTCCCATTGGGTGTAGGTTACCTGTCATGATTCAAGATACATAAAAAAGTCACCTAAAAAATTAGTCACTCAGTAAATTAATCACTTAAAAATACTTTATTGTAAATCCAAATAGAACGAAAAAACTCACTATAAATTGTAAATTTCCATATTTTTAACATTATTATATAGCGGAAACTTCACTGGTCAATGTAACAAAGTAATAAGTTAATGAAGGATTAATGGTTCCTAAACATAAAAATAAATATTCGTAGTTGTATAAATATGTTACCCGCTAAAATAAAAAAAAAAACTGTATTAAAAAAAACACATTGAAAACTTGGCTAGCTGAAAGAAGCTATTTGTATTAGAAATAAAAAAAATATTATATTATTTATGATTTATTACTTTCGTTAATGTTTTTATTTTATTATTTTTTTTAACACATTTTTGTAGAAATATTTTAGAGGATGATTTTTGATAAATATTTACGTTTTAAGCTTGTTGCATATGTTTTTATTTTATATATAAATATATTTTTTTATGTTTTCATTTTAAATATTTTGTAACCTTATCTGTAAATTTTAAGTTATAAATAACAAGCTCCCGTTAGACAAACTACAAAAAAGTAGTTCATCGGGACTTTTTGAATTGTATTTTTTCTCTTGTAAAATTAATAAAAAAAATAATTTTAAAATAATCTGTAAAACGTATTGTATCATAACAGTATGTTATCCTAAATAAAATAATATAAACACTTTTTAAAATAATTCACAGATTAGTTCAGATTTTCTATGTTTAGCCACTTAGAGGAAATAATTGAACATGAATGTTAGTGCACTTCGTAATTTTCAAAGGCCATGGAAATCTGGTTAGATTATTAATTACGATACAATGTAGCAACATACAAGGGATCGACATAAACTGAGAGCAGCAAAAAATGCGGGTAATATGTGTAATGTATCGCTGCACGCACTCGTAAACGGGTCTGTAGACGTCAGGATATTTGTAGCCATCAAACTATCGGTATTTCAGATTTATGTTTTACCGTCACGTAATTAACATGTCGTCGAGTGAGTCATGTAACGACGAGGTTATTATATTTTACATTTATTCACAATGCTTTCCTGATGTTATTAATGTACCTAATTAATAAATTCGTAAGAATACTTTAAGAGCGTTTTTCAACTAAAAAAGGTTCGTAAGTGATCTCGGCGGTGATGCAATAATATCGGGAAGTTACTGAAATCACGTACTGCTTGCCTGTATACCTAAAGTACGCAACACCACTCCAGCGCCGTGTACGGGCGCCAATGGAAATATATGGAATGGAGCGCTCTCGGAATCACGCATTCTTACAGCACTCGGTTTATATCGATTCCTTACCTGCCCATTAGGGAGCTGCCGTAGACTTCTAATAAAAGTTAAAAGCACTTCCCTTTATATCTCTCTGATATACCACCCAACGACGCATTGAGGGACACTTGAGATTATGCAATAAGTGCCCTAGGACGACAGCAAATGGCGCTATACTGCAGAAATTATCAAAGTTGCCACTTCCCAGTACGAACATTAAAACAATATGAATCATGTGACGTTTTACCTTTACGTAATTCAAGGTAGTTATATAAAGTCGACTATAAGCATATGACGATTTTGGCATTATTTAGATTGTTTTTCCGATAATATACTTATTGCATGAATCCTCCAGTCATTAGGAGATTAGAGAATCGTAAAGATAAAATCGCACGCGTTTGTAATACGTGACATCAACGTAAAAAGTCCCCAATATTTAGTTGTGTAACGGCATGATAGGTTGAAGAAGAATTTGACCGAAATTTCATGGCCATTAGGTGTATATAGAGCGAGGTTTTCTTTTGATGACGCAAATGCAGATTCTGATTAAGAGGAACGGCTGCGCGGTCTGTTTCATTCAAAACTTAATTTTGGATTTGAGGCCAAAATACTCACCTAAACCTAATGTTTTTTTTCTTTTTCAGCAAAAAGTATACTATATCTACTACAGATTAGAAGTAATTTATTTATTTTTGTTTTACATTATGAAATACAGGCTATTAAAGGAATTGATTTTTCGCGATTTTAGGGGCACCTTTAACAATTATTAGGGGCTAACGGTGATCTAAAAAAAGTTTTACCCCGTCTACGTTGAAAATATAATGAAATGTAAATTACTTTTATTTAAATATAAAAATAAGAATTATGGTGGACTTTAAAATAAATTTAAAACGACCAATTTACGTTGGAAGACAAATTTTGCCGAACAAAATTGATAATATCGACCCGAAAAAGGTTTTTTTTTTAAATGTTTTGGCTTTATATTTTTATTTACGTAAACATGTTTACATAGAAAATATGATAATTTAAAAAAAAATACAATAAACCCGCAAATAATTTTCTAAGTTGCCTCTAAAATTATGAAAATAATATTTTTTAATGGCCCGTACTTCATAATTTAAAACAAAAATAAATAAAATACTTCTCATACGTACTAGATAATTACTAAACCTTTAATTTAAAAAAAATGTATCATTCAGTTTGGATGGGTATTTTGGCCTCAAATCCAAAATTAAGTTATGTTTGAAACAGGTCACGCAGTCGTTCCTCTTAATACGTAACAGTTAAAAAAAATGTGCGAGAAATTCAATGTCACAGATAAATAAATACGACACAATTTTATAATTTTAAAATGAACGTAGTATTTTCTAATTCTGTTAAAAATAACGTGAAATATTCCATCGCACACAACCGACTCGAATAATAGCCGAATAAACCTAATTTCTATGGCGAAAACCGCCCGGCAGCCCATGCATGTGTCACCTCGTTGAGTACCTTGCCTACTCCCTTAGATACAGAATGGTTCGCGGCTCAAATATTTGCTACGCCACGGCTTTTAATCTGGGAAAGTCGATAGCGAATATTTAATGAAACTTTTCTAATCAACCTGTTTATCACATACCATGGTTCAAGGTACGACAACATAGTTCCCTAAATTCCAAAAAAATTATAACTACGTATAAATTTAGTATAATGACTTCTTATTTTTCTTCTAACGTAAACTGATGAAAGTTATAGCGAAGATAAACAGATGTTTCGCAAATAAACTGTCAATATTAAAAACAAGAGAAAGAGGACCCAATTTTGCACAAAATAATAGAAAATATTTTTTAATTAAAAATACTGTTATGAAATTCATGCAGACTCTAATAATAGAGCAGGAAAATAACCGTCACATGAAATGGATTAACACACTTACCACCATAATTATGTAAGAGCAAATCAACAAATAAATAAGCACCAGATAAGATTACTGTTAGACTAATATATAAGAGCAAAAGATCGATAATGATAATTCAATAATCCGTATTGAAGTATCATACGAAGTACCATCAAATATCTCTCGCGGGTGCTTAGAACTTAGAACTTATAACCTGCAATGCTATTATGCAATTTACACTGCAATCGAGTTGGTTGTAGCAATTTTAAGCGCATTTCAGCAGCAACAAACATTGCGACACCATTCTTCTTCGTAGTTCATATTGCGGTTAAAAATGTCGACTGAATACGTTGTGGCTAGGTAATCTCCTGCAGGAGGCGTAGGGTGCAGGGTGCAGGGTGCTGGGTGCAGGGTGCAGCGTACGTGTGCATGCACGTCGCCTTTGCACGGAAGTTCAAACAGCGAAATATGCATACATTTATTAGCTAGCTCGCAACACGCCCAACGAATTGCTCTAACAATATTAGCGGTTGAACAATTTCCCAACGTCTAATAAATAAGCGATACACAATAATGCACGCCTGGCTGCAACTAGTTTATGCACGTGTCTCAGTAATAAATAATACCCTAATGTAGGGTTAAGTTATTTCAAAAGTAACGAATATAAATATTTTCCTTCTAATACATTGAGAGTAAAAACAATTTTGACGCCCTGCATTAGGAACTAATGTTTAACTGCTAGTAATAGATAATTTAATTTGATAAAAACTCTTCAATAAATAGTTAACTAACTAGCTAACCATAACGTCGTTTGACCGCCAAGTAGCTCGGTCTTGGCACACACTCTTTATTTCATTCACATTCATAAATACTCTCCTGTTATTTTCTTGACATGGCGTAACTCAAGTATTTGGTTCACTTGATCGTGCCATGTCTTTTTCGGGCGTCCCCAGTTTCTTCTTCCATTTACATTCGCGTCATGTATTCTAAATAGCTAAACTTATATTTCCTTCTCTCTACTGCAAAGGTAACCTGCCTAGCGAAAATGACTAATTAAAAAAAATCATTTTGGTAAGTTTTCAAGATTCAGATCTAACCTGACCAAGCTTTTCATAATTCAGCATTCATAAAATGATTTCTGATAATACGCAAGCACTGGGTTTCAAAAAGATTTTGGATGATACAAAACTAAATGGAAATTTTCCATTCTAACCCTTGGTAAATACAATTCAGCATACAAACAAATTTGACACTCAGTTACGTTCACTGGGCGAATGCCAGTAATAAATGACTTAGTGTCGATAAGTCTGGAAATATTTACCTAAAAATATCCTAGCGTTGATAACTGTATGGACACAATACACACATTTGTTTGACCGATTAAATCGTAATGTTGTTCCGTATGAAAATTGTGATAAAAACAGTTTGATATAGTGAGAAATGTGACTGAATACGTATGTGCTTAATTATTCAAGTAGTGGACAAACAGAAAAAAAATAACCTCATATTTTACGTAAATTTATTTAGATAATCATATTTGAGGATTGAAAACAGATTATCGGCGTTAGATAAAGTCAGACATTTAGGAAAAAAAAAACATTTCTTATACTTACAAGACACGAATAAAATACACGAATAAAAATAAGTAAATATTAGTAAATAAATAATAAAAATTAAATAATAATAATAAGTAAATAATAATCGGTAAATAATAATAAGTACATAATAATAAAAATAGGTTAATAATAAAATAATTTATATTATTTCCCATATATTCGTCGCCATCTTTGTATTGGTGCAATCATGTTCGGTAACTACATATTTGGGAATATTTTTCTCTTTAAAATTATCAACAGGATGTTCATATAGCTCTAGTTCTACGTATCGCCTCGAACTTTTCCACAAAATTCATCATTGTCCCTCACCTCCGAAGAGAAAGTTCCGGTTTGTGACGGAAGTCGTGTCGCGGAGAACAGAGCTGGGAAAGTTTTCTCACTTCCGCCTCTGCACAGCCTTCGACCAGGGAACTTCCACTGGTCAACACCCAAGACACATCCTGCACGCTCTGTTACGTGCCATGGTACCATTATATATAATTTCTTTAATAAAATTAAATTACTTTGTGGGGTCAATACTAATAAAATTAATGAGAAATACATTTCCCAGACCACTGTTTAATATATAAATATCAACATGCTTCGGAAGCGAAGCTTCCCCCATCCAGAATACAAAGTGCACTTATACTGTTCCGAAACATGTTGAAATTTATATATTAAACAGTGGTGTGATTTTTTTTATTTTTAATTAATGAGATTTTTTTTTCACAAATAAGTATAAAAATAAAACATGGTACTGTAATAAAAAAAACATAACATAGCTGTTCCTCATCTTATTAATTTTATTCGTAATATATAAGTTCATCTTTGTAGAGTTTTTTACTCCATTATATTCCGAAAATAAATCGTAAAAAATTCTGAAAATGGCGAAAATAACATGACGAAAATAATAAAATTTTAATTTTTGAAAATAACACCTATAACTCTCAATGAAAATATGAAACATAAAATAAAAGATAGGATCGCAACTGAGACTCGAACTCAAATCTTTAGTCTATCTGGGACTTGTGTCTCTTACGCTACCGAGACCTTGTTGAATTCCGTCAATTCGATCAATCTCGTACTTCTTTTGAGATATATTAATATTAATTTTTAATTATTTCACATACATTGGTTGCCATTTTTGTATGAGAGCACACACTTCTGACCGACAACATTGCGCCACTTTGCTAAAAATAAAATTATGCACGTAATCGGAGAGATATTCAGAAAGTAATTTATTTAATATAAGTTAATTTAATTTAATATAAGTGTGATACTAATGCTCATTGAGCTTCTACCCTCTATAGTGTACATTACGTAAGATAGGTTACAAGTTAGACAAATTTATTTTTTATAGTAAGATTTAATATTTAGGGCTTTTACGAGGAAATCATACTTTGATGCATTAAAAAAATATGCCAAAAATACATTATAATCTATAAGAGACGAGTTAAAAATAATATAGCTAATATAAACCTAACATGGTAAAAAATAAGGGGAGAATAACGTATTTCACGTGTTCGGGAGCAAACGTAATTAGGTGTACTAATAAAAACATAGCGTTTTACAGGTATAAATTATGTAATAATTAAAGATTGCCCTAATTAAAGCACAATTTCTGTAACAAAGGAGTGTCATAAATCAATAACTGGACGAGTTTCACGTTAAATTGATTTATTAGTTATTTCTGTCGATGTAAAAAAAACTATTTCAACGTGTCATGTGAGTAATATTGAAATGCGTGTTAGAGATAATACCTCTAATGTTTTACGTTATCTTCCTGATTCCGATAGTAACTGATAACAATAACAAATAAAAATCGACCTATTTGGATTACAACGGGAACCTTTGCACGCGACAACATTGTCAAAGTTTAATAAAAATAATTGATTTACGTCCTAAACTATTCAATGATTTCGATAACGGCATAAAATATAACACAATTAAAAAGAAGTGAGGATGCATGAGTAGTAGAGGTTACGTTTTCAAAACAATTTTAGCCATGCAAACCGCCGAGATATCTCTACATCCCTCGGGAGTTATTATATAACTGTAATTGGGAGTGTGAAAGCACAAATAGCTGTAGAAAATGTGAAGTGGGTGAAGACACAACGATTCATCTGTGGTGCCGATGTTCCGTCTTGATGGGAAGACGGCTCAGATACCTAGGAAGTTTAAAATCATGTTGTACCAGAAGACAATGGCTAAACACCCATTGACAACCTTGGGTAACTTCATTGAAGATAATTGGTCAAGTGATAAAGGTGAGATGGGAGAACACCGTCTTCGTATCAATTTGACCCCTTTCTGAACAGGACCATATCCTCACAACAGTAAGTGTGCAACAGAGGTTTATGCGTTAATATGAGGGAATATACATATTATCCACTTCTATCTCTGTACTTCGCTTGATTTAAAGATCTTAAAAGCAGGCCGAAAAAATAAATTGTCAGGTTAACATTTTTTTAAGATAATCACTAGAAAAATATTATATAATCTATCCATGTTGAAAGAAATTAACTTATACGTTCCGAACTAGTATGGTGGTGGGAGATCCCATGTACTTTTTTATGCTCCGAAAGTGAGAACTTCTTCGAATCAGAACGCGCCAATCAACAGAGTGACTCAACTGCTAAACGATGATGCATTAACTGTTGACGTCACTTTTAACATAGTTCAGCATCTCAGACAAAATATGTCAAAAAAACTGTCCCCATGACCTTTGTATACTCGTACTTCTAGTTGTTGTATTTTCTTATTAATCTTTTTATTGTTGTACCATTGTAACAAAATCAATTTCTCGGATATTTGATACAGATTAAGATCTTTAGTATTTCTTTAAACCATTAATACACATTTACTCCTACTATTTGTTATTGCGACTACTGTTTACGTATATATTTTTTTGCCATTTGCACTGTACTGTGCTTGAATGTTTTTTACACTTGTAATCTTTGTAATATATTGGCGCACAACTGTTTTATGGAGACAATGAAAAATAGATAAATACATAAGAAAATTTATTTATAAAAAGCAACAATAATAAAAATAACACTAATTGCGTAATTTATTTGAATAGATTAGAATGATATTGATTTACTGTCAATCAAGCTAATGTAAAGATATCACGGCGGAATATTAATCAACCAAAACAATGATTAAATCTATTACATAAAATACGATCTGATCTAACTGCGCTGAATCAGTACAATATAAACTCATTTCAGTAAACGGCCGTTTGAATCGTTCGAGAGGCTTTTATACGATATTGGATGGAAAACTATCATGATAAACTCGTACCTATCATACAAACGTAGTGCGTAGGACCCACTTGAAAACAGTCTGGTAGAGAGATAAAAAAATAATAATCAACATGCGGTAGTCATGCGTAAAAACAAATATGAAATTTTTTTATTCATTTCAAAGAAGCCATTTATTGCTGCCGTCATTAATTCCCTGTTCAGTAATGTTCTATAATTTTAAACTTTGAATGCCAAGTTTCTGCCAAAAACAAATTCCCTTGTGTGCCAGCGTTAAAATCACTTGGTACGCACTGTGAGCTAGTTGACAGTAATTTCGTAATTACTCAACGTTGTTTGCAAAAATTGTGTTTTTTTGTAAATTGTACAGCCTTACCAGATCAACTTTTTTACATTTTTTACATTTTTTACCTTTTTCACCTTTTCACCTTTTTTTATCTATCATGAGTCGTATAAGCTAAGTATATTCAGCGAAATGTTTTTTTTCTACTCCATTTTATTCAAAAAGATAAATAAAGAAATCCAAATACAGGTTTATGGTCTTATTATATTTCCATATAGTTAAATAAGTGTCTTTCACAAAGAAAATAAAATAAAATGACAATGTTTTCCTCCAAACAAATATAATAATATGACATTGAAAATCGTCGTTGCAAAGCCGTTAAGGCTTCCACAGTGGCGACGCACTTTACACATATAAAATAAATATGTTTGCACGTGACAAAACGACAAGATAGAAAAATATTAAGATATTATTAAAAATATTAGATATATTTCCGTTCCGGACGAATAAAATGTATTTTAGTATGCTAGGAGCATTTTGTTAATGTTCAAAATACTATAAAATCGAGTCGAGTTGGGTGCATTGCCAGCGAATGCTGGTCCGGCATCGCTGGCACATGACGGATACAAATTTTAGAGTGCCGCTCCGGCATTGGTAGCACACCAGCGGTTAACAACCCACAAGATAACTAGGATATCTCAGGTTGTTAAGAAATATGTAAAAAAGTAATAACTTTGATGAAATTTGATTAATTGAGTCAGATCTCAAGTTATTAAGTTTGCAATGGAGGTACTATACCAACCCCGATGTATGGCACTGAAGCGTGGGATCTGTTAGAAGAAGAACGAAAGTATTCTTAATTCAGTAGAAGTGAAATCAAAAAGCCGTGTTTGTAGTATTCGATATAAGCGTAATAAATAAGTTTATGGGAAAAGAAGTCGGGAACATCCCAGGAAGACATACTGCAGTTAATTAAATCAAAAGCTTGTTAAGAGTCATGTTAAGCTGATGGTGTATTAATGTGAAATAAGCAAGGAGTATGTGCCAAGACCCCTGTCTATTCGATTTACGCAATAAAAACATCACCGAAATGCGTGTTTTATTTTATTTTGTAAAGATCGGGCATTATTATTAAAATGTTTTTCGGTCGTATCCTAAAAAACTTAATTTGCCACAATGAACAATACGACAATGTTGAAAAAAGGTTAGTAAGTAGGAGATTTTGCACTTTAAAAAAAATACTTTTTCAAGTATGATACTTTATTTTGTTCTAGGCTATAAAAAGACTCGCTAAAAAATGCCTAGTTAAAGGAAAGGTCAAGGTGTGTTCTGCTTGAGGTATTTAATTATATCATCTATAATATTTCTAGGCCATTAAATTTTGAAGGCAAAAATACATGATTTTGCATTACTTCCCATTGCATCGCCTGAAGTAGAAATTTAATATGAATATGCACAAGAAACATAGTATATGACAATATAGGCGATTATATATATCTGTGTCGAGTACATTTTTTCCCATATACCAAGGTATAATAATATTAATGATGTAACATATGCAGCATAAAAATTTCATGGCTTATAAGTAACGATTCGAATTACCATGTTGCATTAATATTTTCGTTTTTCAGAAAATTTTACGATAAAATCCCAAAATCAATTGCATTCTTAAATTTATATAACTAAGTTCAGAGGAGCATAGAGATATATAGAGACAATATAGGCATCTGTGTCGAGTACATCTTTTTCCCATATACCAAGGTATAATAATATTAATGATGTAACATATGCAGCATAAAAATTTCATGGCTTATAAGTAACGATTCGAATTACCATGTTGCATTAATATTTTCGTTCTTCAGAAAATTTTACGATAAAATCCCAAAATCAATTGCATTCTTAAATTTATATAACTAAGTTCAGAGGAGCATAGAGATTAAATATTAACTTAAATATTTAAATACGTAACATGGGGGTGAATGAAGAAAGTATATTTGAATAACGTTGCTAAAAGCTTTTAACAGGTAAAAATGATTTTGCTAAGTAAAACGAAGCAAGGATTTAGTTCAGGGAAGCTCTGGAATATTACAATCATTAATACAATTATTTTTATTCACTTAGGTCCGTTGCAGTTTACTCGGATATTATTAATAATATCTCAGTGTCGTTGCAGTTTCCGCAGAGCGCTGCAGCGGGAAGGTTAATCTTATTTGTTCATCTCGGTTGCAATCATTCTACGTGGATTAAGAGGAGATTAGATCTTCTCCGGCAGCGTTTAATGGGAAAATTTCGAATGCGAATTTGCAATTTAATGAATTTTAAAAGCAAAGTTTGAAAGTTAAAAAATTAAAAAAAATTTTAGATCCTTGTAAATTGGAAACTAAAAGGGTTATGAAGTGAAAATACAATGCATTTTTTTTTAGAAAATTTGGAATTTAACAGATACATAAACTATACTTATGAGATGCAGGAACACGGGACGAGAAATGTCAAATCCATGAAATCACTTAAAATGTATTATGTATCCTTTTACTGAGTTTATGTAATTTTATGTTTTTTGTGTAATAACTGAGATTTGTAACTGGATTGTTCTCACGTAAGTCACTTAAATGTCTAACTAACTAATTAACTAACCATCAAGCCGTTTCTCCGCAAGGGTGGGCAGAGAGGACGGACAGCCAAAAAACTTGATCTTGGCACACACTCGTGCTTCATTCACATTCATACATACCTGTTATTCTGACTCTTGACATTGCCCGACTCAAGTATTCGGTTTACTCGTCAGGTTGGCGCTAACAAAAAGTTGTCCAAAGAAGCGAAGCTAGCAGTCCACAATGGGGTGATGATACCAACCCTGATGTATGGCAGTGAGGCATGGAATTGGCAGAAGAAGGACGAAAGTAAACTGAATGCCGTAGAAATGAGATCTCTGAGACGAATGTGTGATAAAACCGTGTATGATCGTGTGAAAAATATTGAAATTCGTAAAGAATGCAAGGCTGATGTATGCGTAATGAGTAAGATTAAGGAAGGGACGCTTAGATGGTTTGGGCATGTGGAGCGAATGAACGAAGAAAGGAGTGTAAGAAGAATGTATGACGCAAATGTGAATGGAAGAAGCCGGGGACGCCCGAGGAAGACATGGCACGATCAAGTGAATCAAATATTTGAGTCAGGCCATGTCACAAGTCGGAATAATAGAAGAGAATGTATGAGGCGATGTATGAATGTGAATGAAGCTAGAAGTGTATGCCAAGATCAAGTTGTTTGGCGGTCCGTCCTCTCTGCCTACCCCTGCGGAGAAACGGCGTGATGGTTAGTTAGTTAGTTAGTTAGTGTCATGTCTTCCTCGGGCGTCCCCGGCTTCTTCCATTCATATTCGTGTCAAATATTCTCCTCACACTCTTTCTTCGTTCATCCGCTCTACATGCAAAAACCATTTAAGCGTTCTTTTCTTAATATTACTCATAATGCTCACATCAGCTTTGCATTCTTTGATAATGCCAAAATATTCACACGGCCATACATAGTTTTACCACACATATGCCTCCGGGATCTCATTATTACCAAAAAGCCAACGAAAACTGCCTGCCACTGTTTTGGTCTTTGTGTAGTAAAAAAAGCTTGAATGTTTTTCTTCAAAATAACGTACTATATCATAATATGGGTGCAATTCTAGATTGGCTCGATACTTTTTAGCAGGAAATCCACTCTGATGTTTACACGCCGTTGCTAATTGATCTGTCATATTGTTGAGCGATTGCAGGCGATATTATTTAATAAAACTTTATGAGATCATAAAAAACATGTTTTTAACTCTTATTAAATATATTGTACGAAATGCAATCATTGATAGGAGAAATCTAAGTACTGTATCGACAAGAAACTGTGTAATCTAATTGGCTCGTTTGTAAATATAACCGGTTCATTGAGTAACAACTTTAGAATATATTTTGGCAAAATTTTACATTTTAATTTTACTCATAAACAAAAAAATATTTTCGACGTTACCTTTTAGAAAAGAGAAAAATTTTAAATGTGCTACTGTATCAAACGTGTCTACAAAGTAGATTATTTTATGGAGATATTTAAATATACTTTTTTATAACCAAATATAAATTATTGCAGAATACGTGGAATACCGAGCCGAGCATATAAAGTTCGGCCGCGCCGCGCGCGCTATAATTAGCGTACGGACAGCGGTACGTGCTCTCTTTTTCACTACAACCCTTTAATTCCTCGACCTGCCGCTTCCAGACAAGGACAGTCTTCTATAGCCAGCAACCGCTGACGTCACCACCTGCCACCTCAGCGACCGACCATACTGGCTGGTGTCATAAGTCAAGTACGCTTGGAGCGACAACACCTCCATCGGGAAACTACCAAACGCCTTTCTCAAAGCGATTCGCAAATCACAATGGTCGGACGTCCCTGTGGGCCGATGACTACACTATTTTTTTGTACGGGTCCTACACGTCCCATACAGCTAGTATTATTATAGTTGGTAACAGTAGTAGAGTTTCCACAAGATTACTGTTTTCGGGAGATGGCTAAAATCTTCGATCTCTCATATTTTGAAAAATTGGAAGAATTTGTGAAAATACACAAGAAAAAATGCAAACAAAAATGTAATGGAAGGTTGTATCTTGGAAGAAGTAAAAAGCCTGTTAAAATACAATCTATTTGTTTTTTAAATATATATTATATACATTAATATACACACATTTCGGATTGCTGCCCGGAATAAATCAGTGACATTGCCCTCGAACCAGTCACGTTATTCAATAGCATCGTAAAGAATGAGCTTAACTAACTAACTAACTAACCATCACGCCGTTTCCCCGCAGGGGTAGGCAGAGAGGACGGACCGCCAAACAACTCGATCTTGGCATACACCTCTTGCTTCATTCACATTCATACATCGTCTCATACATTCTCTTCTATTATTCCGACTTCTGACATGGCCCGACTCAAGTATTTGATTCACTTGATCATGCCATGTCTTCCTCGGACGTCCTCGGCTTCTTCTTCCATTCACATTCGCGTCATACATTCTTCTTACACTCCTTTCTTCGTTCATTCGCTCCACATGCCCAAACCATCTAAGCGTCCCTTTCTTAATCTTACTCATTTAAACAAATTGTGTCATCCAATCACCCAGTATTATTTAGTATGTAGATACATAGCATAAAACAGTAATTCCATAGAAAAATAATTTAACGGTAATTTTCCATAAATTCCACCCTAAAGAAATACTCATTAGTGCATTAATTTAAAACAATGGAACAGAAGGTTCCTCGGTTTCCCGCCAACCATTATCCCCACCCAGTTCCGGCCATAGATAACTTCCGGCCGAACCAGATGCGGATGTGGCCTACCTGTGTTCCTAGAAGTAGAGTTATTATTAGGAATACCGGCGCTATTATTAATATAGTTCGAAAACACCATGTTTCAGGGTACATAATAATGATTAAACATTTGTCTATGGTTCATGCCAAAATGGTTTATGCAAACATTAAAACAATGGAATTTGTATGAAACTACCTACAAATGCAATGTTTGGAGAGCTTTTACATTAACAGACGAAGGAAACAATATCTTCTTAAATACATATTTTTTTAAATTCATTTATTAATAATGACTCCACAGAGTGAATACCAATTGTGTGAAGAAATTATAATATCTTCTTTTTTGTTATAAAAGAAACTGTATTTATTACCTGTGTTCACTCGAGTTAAAATATATTGAAAACCATTTTTATAATCTACTGCATACGATTACATATCTCAACGCTGGAATGGGTTACGGGATCAAATTAAAGACAGCAAAATGCAGTTTTTTTAACAGTAATAATGTAGTATTCTTCAACATGACCTTCGAGGTCACCTGAGAAAGCAAAGGGTTACATTTATAAGAAATTACAGACAGAAAAGGCAATGCAAGTTTCATGACACCAGAGACCACCGTTTAAGAGTTTTAATTGCTTCACACAAACAGATTTTCCGCCTTAAAGACACAGTAGGTCAAAGGATGTAATACCTCAAACAAGATAATGGAATAATCAGTAATGTATATAACTTTCCTTTAATATTTGGACACGTGTACCTTCTGTCATTGTTTAAGAGTTTTCATTGTATTTCGACTGGTTTGACTGAACCGAAATAAGGCCAAGTTTAAAACAGCGACAAACAAAAATCGGTTTATTGATTGAGAAAGGGAAAACCAGTGTATACTTAAAACAATCGTTCAATCAACGATATTTTTCCACAAACCAAAACCTCACGAGAAACCAAAAACGTAACGTCACAGTAAAACATTACTTGGAAATAGGTGATGAACTCAGTTGAGTAAACATAGAGCCGCCATAAAGGGCACAACATTTTGCTCACCGGCACTAAAAATACCCCACTGAGTGGTGGTATCGGATAGGTACTGAGTCTGTTAACAGCGTGTTTAATGTACTTACTAAAAAGCATGCATAACCCGGAATAGGGGAAAATGCACCACCCTCTTCAGTTTATTTGAAAACAGGTATCAAACATTATATTGTATTATTATATTCAATAATATTTTAATGTTTGTGTGAGAATTAAGTCGTAAAGATCTCGCAAACGGTGAGCTCTGACGGGAGGAAGTTTCCACAGCTCTGTCGGCTGTGAATGTATAGTTTATGAATAATTGCAAATACTTTTTGATCTCCACGTCGTTGTTTCCGTCACGAAGTATTTACATGTTTTAGTACGTGTTTTAAATTCGTCAGTTACAGCATAATACTGTCTGGGATGTCAAGGCTAGTGAAACAGCTAGGATGGAGCTTTCAAAGATAGGTTGAAGTGTAAAAAACATGTGCTATATTATTCGTTCCATATTTTTCATCTCAAAACTCAGCCGGATGCGTTTAGAAAAGTTTGTTGTTTTTTCGATTCTATTACGTAAAAAAATGAACCCGAAATAACAACTTCCTTTATGTCTTTTCGACATAAGGGAGACTGTGTTATATCTAAAAGAAACACGCAGGTCAGGATAATGAAATCTTGGAAAAATACGTCATCAACGTAATACAAAGGCTTTAGCAATTGAGTAAGTCTCCATTCAGGAAAACACCGATTAACGTTCCTCTATTTGCAAGTGTTTCTGTTTACGGATATTATGTATAGAAATATATATCAGTTTCCAGTAGTTTATAATCCCTCGGATGCTACGTGTCACCCGGTAGTATACCTAAAACGTTTGCCATTTCGTTTCCCGCGACTCTGAAATGAAGTAACGTATTACTTTGTGGAAACGTGAAACCAATATGCGGGCAATAAAGCGGTTGCTCCATCATTTATACCACTTTCGTGGAACGAGTTGTCTAGAATATCTGATATTTGTGAAACACTTTGAAACGACCGCCTGTGCAGTGTACATATCTACAGTACATCGCGTGAATATTTACTGCTGAGAAATTTAGGATAAAATAAATGCGTTTTTTTAATGTAAAAACTTTCATTCGGAGAAACGCAGTATAAACCTAGGTTTAGGAGCTCGATAACATTTTTTAGAAGTGATCTCAAAGTTCAATATCTGCCCTGATGATGGATGCTGCAAGGCTATCTGAAACGTTGGTTAAAGAGGGGAAAGTACATGATACTTTATGATAATGGTCTCAAAGATAATTTTGTTTTTAAATATCAATTAGGTTTTTGTTCTCAGAGCTGGTTTGCTTTCTTGTGACGAATAATAAAATAATAATAATAGGATGATTTGTATAGCGCTGTTTTTTTGTGAAAAATCACCTCAAGGGCGCTGTACAAATATTACTACCTATTATTTATATAATTATGTACATAATCTAAGTATATATGTATTTAATCTAATTATTTATATATTTATTTAATGTAATTATATATAAAGGTATTGCAGGTATCACAACTAACGAAGTCTTACTGTAACAAAGTAAAAAGTGTAATTTAAACTTATTTTGAAAAGTGCTGATTTTCATGATAGGTTTGGAAATATAATCTGGCAAATCGAGCACTGAGTTTGACAAAATTGAAAATTATATTTAGAAAATTGACGTTTTAATACTAAGCCCTAACACCACATTTTTTAACGCTTCAGTCAAAGAAAAGCTTTCAGTCTTTCTTAATTATACGAAAGTTTTATTATTAACTAGGGGATGTGTACCCGGCCTTGCTCGGGTTTTTTTTTTTAGAATAAAGTTATGAAGTTGTGAATACTTTCTTGTCATTAGGGTGCCATAATTGATTTGACAGCAAAAGTAACTATCTACAAATAAAAAAAAACATTCATTTGAATATTTTATTTCATTTCAAAATATATTTAAATCATAAAGTCCTTAAGTAGGTACCTACTCGTGTTCTCCATTTCGAAAACATTCTACCCAAAAAAAATCTTTTTCTTTTGAATATGCAATCTGTGGCAAACCAGAGTGTTATATCTATGGGCTAACCTAAATAAAACATGGCGGGTTTGATGTTTTTCATACAAATTTTAAAACGTTACATCAACAGTTTTACATATTGGATTTCAAACTACTTTCTAAACCTTCCCGGCACTAATAAAAACGAACTGTGCTATTTTCAGCAAAACCGGTAGAGTAATTTTCGAGAACATCGATGGAAAACAAGCAAATTTACATTGATTTTTATATACAAACATTATATTAATACCACCAATGATTAATAAAACAAGGCAATTTTAAATACGTAATTAATCGACTATTATACCTTACAACAATTCAATTATTAAGGTACGCTGAAGGTGAGTACAAAATCTTATCGATCAAATCTCCATGGAAATATAGAACTTTTAGAAAATCTGACTAATACATGTTATACCAAGTAATATTACTGTAGAATATATCTGACATTTATAAGCTGATAGTCTTGTTTACATAAAACGATTAGATGATGTAGTCGGAGTGAATTATAGAGGTGTGAATGAACCCGTATGACCAATTTAAGGATCGCTGTGAAAATATCCATCTGTTAAAAACTTATTCGCTTTTTCAATAATGATCGATAAATATTCAATATAATCGAATACAACAATTTATAAGTGCAGTTACACGAGTGATCAAAAAGTCATTAATTTCTGATTCGAAATAAAGATGGCAAGATTAAATATAATATAGAAAATGATTAAAAAAATGAACAATATTTTGTGCTAATTATTAAAGAGTGAAAGTTCAATTTGAAGATTTGTATGACAAATCAAATAGTGACTTGCAAAATTTTTTCGTCATGACAGGATTTTTTTTCTTTATAGTGTTTAAGATGACATTGGTTTACTTAAATACTTCCTATGGGGTGCGTGGGATTGCGTTAATCTCCCCACATCCTGAAATAAAAACAATAAGGAACTCCAGTGAAAAATATAATGGCTTAAAAAAAAAAAATATATATATATATATTCATAAAAATCAGCAAACGCCGATTTTGAATTTATACCCTTTATTATATATCATTCGTTATGTAAAAGTTAATAAAAAATCATCTCACCGAAACACCTTGTTATGTTGGTACCACTGTATTTGGAACATCTGACGTCACGTGCGCATTCTGTTTTTGGATTGGTATGGAATATAATATTTTTTGATTTTGTTTTGTATTTTAAGTATGCATTTTTTTTAGTTTTGGCGAAATTTAAACATAATTTGGGTGACTAAGCTCTATAATTGTTGTTCAATATAAAAAAACTGTTATTAATAAAATAAATTAGAGTATTAAATGAAATACACTGGTATTTAAATTTGAAGGTTATTGTTGATAATTTTTTTTATAAAAATTGGACTGGAGTTCTTTTTTTGTCATTATTATGAAGCATTATTAAAAAGATTTAAAGCCATTCGAATATTTGACTTTTCTTTTATGGTTATCTAACATTTTTAATAAAAACGTTGACATTCTAACTTAAATATCAGAATTTTCATATTTAAATTCAAACTTAAAATTTGATTTTTTTTAAACCCATCAAAACGGCCCGAATCCGATCGGTAAGTAGCGTTGACCACGTGACGTCACAAAAGTGTCACATGATCACACGAAATGAATTAACACGAGACAAATATAGGTACGAACAACTCGTGACGTCGTTACAATGGTACCAACGAAACAGGACGTTTTGATGAGATGATTTTTATTCGCTTCTAAATAACGATTTATAATTTCTACATTTATTTATACATAATAAACTTATATATTCAGAACCAACGTTTGTTCGTTTATATGAATATATTATTTTTAATTCATAATATTTTTCACTGAAGTTCCTTATTAAAAATGTTTATGTTATTAAAAACATTATTTTTCTAATTTTACATATAAAAACTCAAAGCGCAACTCACAAATCCTATAAATACTACATATTGTGATTTAAGATTGCCGCAAGAATACAGTTAACACAACCCCAAAGAAGGGCACTGCCAGTTGGTCCGAAACGTTATCTAAGTTACTTCTACGTTACAGAAGGAGGAGGTAGGAGAATACGCCAAAAAAACAATCAAAATTACATAATACAAGTCATAATTTTATATGCGAATGAAGATTCGCGAAACAAAAATATGACAAGTGTACCCATTTAGGTAAAAACTCGCTAAACGATGTATAACGAATTGACTATTATTTACAATAAAAAACACATAAATTTGTTGTAGACCACTTTTATTTTATCAAAACTCTACCGGTTTCGGAAGCACCCTTCCTTCATCAGGAGAATATTAAAACTGAGTTAAATTAAATTTATTTAATATAAAAACTGAGTTAAAAAAAATTAAATTAAAATATTAAAACTGTTTTAATATTCTCCTGATGAAGGAAGGGTGCTTCCGAAACCGGTAGAGTTTTGATAAAATAAAAGTGGTCTACAACAAATTTATGTGTTTTTTATTGTAAATTATGGCGAGCCACAAAGTTAATGCTTTTTACAAATATGTGACTATTATTTATTCCGGGGGTAGTTCATTTGGTTTATAAGGGGTATTTATAGGGATATTTAAGGGTAAGTTAGAAAGGGAGGTTTGAGACAATGTGACTCTTAGAGTACTGGCAATTAACACGGAGGTGCGCTTTAACAAATGACCCATTATTTCTAACGGGGATTTGGCAGAATAATTATTAAGGGTGGAATCGAGAGCAGGAGCCGATCTCTCCAACAAGGGCGATATCGTTGTAATGTTTTTCATTAAGACTGTGATTTTGAGGAGTCTGATATTTAAATAATGAAGCAATAAATCCGTTAGCGATGATTTTCACGTGATTTTAAATATGATTTCTTAAAGGAGTGATGAAAATTTAAAAAAAATCGCAGCTGGAATCATTGGAAAGTGCTGTAAAAACTTCTTAACATTAAATATGTATGTTATTGAAAGACTCTAGTTTTAAGCCATAGTTGTAAGTCATTTTGCGGTATTGTGTATAAAATATGCACTCGGTCATAAATATGTATTAGTTTTAAACATGTATTAGGTTTATATTCATTTTAAACATTTCATATTTTAAACATGTGTTAGGTTTATATTCTAGTTATACCTACTTATGTCTAAAATGTAATAATAATAATTGGATGATTTGCATAGCGCCGTTTTTGTGAAAAATCACCTCAAGGGCGCTGTACAAATATAACTTTTTATTCTTTAACTAATTATGTACAGACAGATACCAAAAAACATACTTACCTGGCAGGTCGCTTCAGATGAACACAGTTTTATTAGAAAATTTAAGTATTGAGATGAAAGTTATACAGTTGCTATTTTATCCTCATTTCCATTGATGTTACATTTATTAGAATATTGGTAGCACAAGAAGAGTTGGTGTTTATTGATATATTTATAATTTTTAGGACTGGACCCGAAAAAGCGTAAAAAGATTTTAATAGATATTAACATTTATTTTTTATTTTTACACGTTTTAGTTATTTACAGTATTGTGGGCTGTGGACGCATTTGTGCACCGATGCGTGAATTTTTAAACTTTTTCTATTTAATGACTTTAGGTAAGCAGTAACCGGCTAGCCTAGCTAAGCAATTTACGGGTGCATTTCTTCAATTTATGAATACGATTGTCTGAAAAGATGAGTTTTAAGTTTAGTTCTGAATTAGTCACTAGCTATAACTTTTAGTTGTAAGTCATTAGCTATAAGCCATAGATGTAAGTCAATAATTATAAGTTTGAGTAATTATTCCCTATCTTTAAGTTGTATGTCAATAGTTATAAATTTTACTTGTAAGCCATTAGTAATAAATTTTAACTGTTAGGTATTAGTGATATGTTATTTAAATTATTTGTAAAGTGCCCTTGAGGTGATTTTCTCACGGAAACGGCGCTACAGAAGTAATCCAAATATTATTATTATTATTAGGAAACTAGGTAAAAAATACCAAATAACGTTCTTAAAAGAAAGTTATATTGAGATTTGTCATGATAAAAAATAAAACATTATTTTCAGAATTTTTGAGAAATAGAATCCTGGAAATCACTAAATAACGACGAGTCTAACAAAAAAATATAAAATCATTTAAAACTTGGGGGTATTTCACAACATCGCAGTAAGCAAGCTATTCATTAGCTTGTAGAAAAACGAATATTATTTTATTATATATTATATCACGAATAGCAGTAATGAACACCTTACTGCGAGGTTATGAAATAAGTTCCACCCGTAATAGAGTATTCCCCCGGTAAACTATTCTGTATCATTGCACACACAATAGTATCTCATAATTAACAAAAAAATCTTAATCAAATTTAATAATGTTATTATTAAGTTCTGCGAGTATTTTTAGTTTTTATTATTGTGACACCTGTTTCGGCGTTCAAGGCCATTTTTAAACTGCGGACGAACGAATGATCCTAAAATAACACTAATTAATAAAGTAAGGAAAATTATTTATTCACCACTTTTCATGTACGTACGTATGTTCACATTATCAAAACAATATAACACATTTAAATAAATAAATTAAGAAAACATTGTCCCTTAAATACGGGGTAAGCACATCATAAATTTAAAAACCTGATAGAATAATTTTTTTTAAATTATTTTCTAACTAAAAAGGTTTTACCGATAATAAATCATTATTTTTAAAAACCCGTCCAAATTAGAATTGGGTGGGAGTAAATAAAATCATATAAATAACTTGTCATAATGTGAATTAACCGCAGTTTGAAAATGGCCTTGAAAGCCGAAACGCTGTCACAATAATAAAGATTAAAAATACTTGCAGACCATAATAAGAACATTATTAAATTTGATTTAAAATAAAAATAAAAATTATGGAGTTCTACAAATTAAACACAAAAAACAATTAATTATTCTCTTAATTTATTTAATTCCCCAGTCAAACTAATCGAAAAAGAACGTATTTCATTAAAAAAACTTCCCATAAAAAATCCTAAAACTCAATTCTCCTCAAATGAAATCTATTCGAGAGAAAGCAAAACAAAGTAGAAACTGGTCAATATAAAAACTAAAAAAGAATAATTATTTCTTAAAAAGGTTTTGACTTTATTACGAGAGATGTTGCTAAATAATTTTAGACATACAACTCGAAAAATTGCATTGTTATTGAAGTTCTTAAAAAATAGTCGTTTAAAATAATTGTTATGGGTTCTTGGGAACTTTAATTTTGAAAGCCTAAATTAAATCTAACTCATCGTTCGTGCATTAAATTATAGACAGGTCTGTTTGCGCCAAACACACAAAGTTCGTATTACATTTGCGCCAGTTCGGCACTAATAATACCTGGTAATAATGCAATTCCTAGACCTGTTCCGGAATAATCGTATGCATCAAGATGGTCGTCTGGCACTCGCATTGCAGCACTGGGGCGACATCTGTCGTCTTGCCATCATTTGGTAATGCATTGTGCGGCTTACCTAGAATCTCATCTTGAATGCGGCTCATTCCAGCAAGAACCAGGAGAACGGCATTCAAAACTAGGGTTTGATGTGGAAAACGTATAATTGCACCATTACGTGAGAGAAAATAGTTAGTTATAATAAACCTGTTTATTTTAGCGGAACAGAGCGGTGGGTGAAATACTATGTCTCTCACACATAACAAAAAAAAAACATAAATGCATATAATTGAATTACTTAAAACAGTAATTTATGAGTACACCTAGGAAAAACTGCGTACATTTCGGACTTGTATTACGCTTAAGGGCAGTGGCGTGCAGAGTTTTTAATCGGGGTAGGCAGATAGGTAAAAACAGCCAATTAATTGATATTAAAAAAAAAATTACCAGACACTGTAAGTTTTCGCTCTTGACCGTTCCGTAAATGAGTTTGCATCGCGTCTGGGTCGCTCCCAGGCGTTGTGAGTTCAATTCCTCGGCTGGCTAAGTCCTCCACCACGACACAAGCAACTTCTTACGATTACTATGATGGTAGTGGGAGTTTTCCAAATATTGTCAGGTTATTCGTAATGTTTGTATTTCTTTTTAAAAAAATCCAAATAATTGATTCATTTATGCAGATTACAAGCCAATCGCTGGATATATAATTTTTTTTCGAACGCACGTCAGATAACCAATATAACATGATAATTTATTATTTCATTAGTAAAGTTGCACTAATTAATAGAAGTACCAACAGATGCCACTAATTGCTGTTTGCGTGATTTGTACCGAAAAGCACGGTCTTTTTCGTCACTAATTTATGATGGTGGGACGTGCTGTGCCACTGGGCGGCTGCCTGAACGAGAGTGTTCTCAGAGATTTATTAAGAGGAACGCTGCGCTGCCTGTTTCATACAAAACGTAATTTTGGATTTGAGGCCAAAATACCCAAACTGAATGAAATATTTTTGTAATTAAATTAAACTTCTCACGAATATTTTATTTAATTCTGTTTTGAATTATGAAGTACTTGCCACGAAAAAAAAATAAATTTCGTAATTTTAGAGGCAAATTAGAATTTTTTTATTTATTTAGGGTTTACTAAATTATTTTTTTTTTAAATTATTATTTTTGCTATGTAAATATGATTACGCAAATAAAAATACAAAACATTTAAAAAAAAAACGTATTTTCGGGTCGATATTTTAAATTATGTACGGTAAATTTGGTCGTTTTTAATATAATTTAAAGTCCACCTTAATGATAATATTAATATTTTATTTTTTTTATTTAATATCATATTATATTTTGAAAGCAGACGGGGTAAAAACTTTTTTTTAATCGACCTTAGCTCCAAATAATTGATAAAGCGAATATAATAGCGAAAAATCAATTCTTCTAATAAATAAATAACTTCTAATCCGTACTTATATTTACTATACTTTAAGATGAAAAAAAAAATTATTAGGTTTAGGTGAGTATTTTGGCCTCAAATCCAAAATTAAGTTTTGTATGAAACAGGCCGCGCAGGCTTTCCTCTTAAGATGATTTACTTCTCTGTTAATTGTGATATGGTTTATATTGCGTCGTCATGCTGACCGCGTGCCAGAAATTATTCTAAAAATTATGTTTTATTGAATTTGGTAAAGCTCTTGTTCTTAGATGTCTAACACGCTCATATAATTCAAAGAACAAAATTCACTATCAATAAAGTGAACTTGAAGTGAAATAACACAAAACTGCGCTATATAAATGCTTTGTTATTATTGTTATTAATACAATTAAACCAGATAAACTGATATTCATGGTTTCTTAAGAATAAAAACACCCCCATCGGAGTTTTGATTTTCACTGCCTCCATGATAATTCAATGACGGCATCCATGGTCGAGGGGTAAGGCTCTCGACTACGAATCCGAAGGTCGCGGGTTCAAATCCCGGCGTGCGCAAGTAATTTTTATTTAATTAATTTGTGTTGTTTCACAATTAATTCATCTAAAAATAATATATGGTATATTTGCGCACGTTCCAGAGTGGAAGATACTCTCAGTATCGCCCTGGTGAAAGACCACCATTCAGAATTGAAACGTTGCTTGAAATGGCTTTTAGCCGTGTTTGGTGACCAGATCTGAATAGCCAGGTATTTCCCCTTTTCACCACCTTCCTCTTCCCCCTTCTCCTTCCCCTCCCCAATACCTACAGCCTCACAACATTCCCCAATTGGGAATGCCATAGTCTCACTGGCTCCAGACGGTTGGGAGCAGTTTGGGACTCTTGTGTGGTATTCATATAAAAAAAAACTGTCTTAAATCATATTGTTTGAATTGAAAGCGGAAAATAAAATGAAATCATGAAATCGGTGCAGAAAAATAGCACTTTTGGAGCATTATTTGGTGGAATATGATGAACTGAAAATAGTTGGATTTTTAAGGATTTTAATTTTGTCCTCGTCAAAAATATGCCTCGCATTCAGAAAATTAAAATATTCTTTTCATAAAAGGGCTAGGCTTTACCCTAAGAAAAGTCTAGACGTAGAACATTAATTGATGAAAAATAATGTTATATTTTTTGTAAGGTGTCTTGAGCTTAGCTGGTTTGAAAGCTTGTTTGATTGCAGACAGGGGAATTCTTAAGGGAGGTATAAATGCATCGTGGCTTTGATAGTAAACGGCCAGCGTGGATTTTAATGGTCGGATGATAGTTGGATCATAACGGGCCCCGTAAAGCAGTCGGCTCTAAAGAGGAGTGACGTTATTGTTTGATGGCTCCAGTAAAGTGAAGTCATTCGGTAGTAAGCAAAGAAAGAAGAACGATAAAATTTTAATGATTTTGATTGTTTAAACAAATTTACTATGGTTCTTTTCAATGAATGTGCTAATAAAATGATAAAGAAAATCATAAAATACTACTATTCGGAATGGACTCATTAACTGAAATGGCTTTTTTAGCGATCAGATCTGAATAGTTAGGTATTTTACAACCCACCCCTCTCTCATCTAGTTCCTCTGTTCATTCCCTTAAGCCTCACGAAATATCCCCTTCCAAATTGTCTTTCTTGTTAAGCTTCATTTCTATTATATTGTCTGTTGTTAAACAATAATGTTAGGTAATTTAAATTGAATATGTTAAAGCTTATTAGGGCATTCATAAATAACACCATAATTGATATCTGCCTTCATTGGGAACCGAATTCATCAATTTTCAGTAACAACGAAAGCACTTAGCTCCAAATGCGTAGCGCAATACTTAATTGTAAATCAATATTCAAGCAGCAGCAATTAATAAATTATATTTAGTCTAATTGAATGGAAATATTCCAATAAGTGCCAGGGCGCCATTACGGGGGAAGGGGTGAAGGCATTTCTCTGTCAGAAATTTCTCCCTGTAATAATAGTCTGGAATGGAACGGAGCAATGCAGCCTGCTACTCTCAGCTAAATGGACCCGCAAAGAGCTTAGTATAAGACGATACAGACAGAGTTTCAGGTAAGAGTAATTAATGCAATAAGGTCCCGGAGGTACCAGGGGCGGAGGAAGTATCAGGAGTGCATGCACGTGTAAGATGTAACCATTGGAGGATTGGAAGGTACTAAAGAACTGAACAGATCGTGTCTTGGAGTTCCTTTGAGGCAATAGGGGAACAGCAGCACCTACAGCGAGATACCGTCATCTGAATGCTCGGATAATTCTGCAGATTGCAGGGTGAAGGAATACATTTACAATATGTACACCTGTACCCACTCTGTCAGCAAGTTTAACAATAAATACAAATTTACTTTGTAATTTATAATTAAATAACTTTAAACAATATTTTGTTAAAACCACTCTAAAATACGTAAATATCTGCATGTTCATTTATTAAGACAGTGGTTTAAACAAAACACCATATTAACCGCTATATGAAAAGAAAAGAAGAAAAAAACTGTAATAATAATACATTTTATACAAAATAAGTCTTAACCATTTAATTGAAAACGACGTAAATTTAAAATATATTTATATATGCTATATAATCATATAATTTAATATATGTGTTTGTATTCAATAGAAAAACAATTATTTAAAAAATAACGAGACTGGAATATAAATGCGCTAGTGTAAAATATCCCTGCGTATTCATCTTTAATTAAAGGGAAAAACTTTATTTATTTGATTAACGAGTATTTATTGTTTTTCATCCATTAAATATTATCAAATACAACACGTTTTTTTTAATAACAGGTGTGTAATTTTTTTAAACGTTTTCGTAACAAAATGTAATAAAACAATTAATGTTTTTTCTTCAATAGATTTGTAGTTATTTTGTGGTGACAATATTAATAAATTAATAAGAATTACTTAATTATTTGTCTATTCTTACATTATTATTTTCCATGTTTATCATTTGTCTGTACTTGTCATTATCTTTTATTGTACTGTGTATCGTGATGAGGAAAGCTTCGCTTTCAGAACATGTTGATATGCATACATTAAATACAGTGGTGTAAACAAAGTACTTATTATTAATTTAAATTTAAATTTTGTTTGTTTTTTCCAAACTTAAAATTAATAAAATCAATAAAACTTTCATATAGCTATAAAATCACGTTATAATTTCATTCCTGTCACCAATAAAATTAATAAAAAAACATCACAACGCCACGACATCCAGACTTGTAAAAAATGGTATAAAATAATTGACATTTGTGTGTTGTAGCGTAAATCGAACCAGCAACCTCTAGACTCAACGTTAAATTCATAGACATCATGCTACGAAGATCGATTAAATAATAAAAAAAATAATTACACAATAAAAATTAATGTCATATTCATTAAATGTTCGCGTGTTTCCCTAAAAACCCATGAATTCTGAAATATAGGCAAGACATCTGTTAAAGTTTGTACCTTTATAATAACGCTGGCACCTTTATACACCGTTTGTACCTTTGTATAAACAAAAAACACGATAGTCGGTTGATTGAAATTGCTGTTAAATACTGTTTATATCCCAGGGGAGTCCTTTAATTGAGCTGAAAGCTCCAAAATATAAGGGTCTTGCCCGTTTAAAATTGGAACAAAATGGCGATGAGTAATGGGGAGCCAATCAGATACCGGGAAACAATACAACAATACTAATTATAGGCCTCAGCGTGGAGGCACTTCCGTTCACATGGCAACACCGAAATATAGTTATTAAAGTGATATTAGGGCAACATTCGTCGTGATCTTTATCAGGAACCGGACATGTTTAACTTGTACAGTTACGGTTGCAGGTTTGTTTTACACGGTAGTATACGATATTATAATACCTAGGTTTTTGGGTTTTCGATGTTAAGAAACTGTTTAAGACCCAATTAAAATATATCTATTCATAGAGCATCAAATATTATAAATACAGTTATAATTTAATATACGTATTATGTACATAATTTAACATGTGTATATAACCCTGTTATTAAAAAAAAGGGTTTCAAATCTTTTTCAAAGGAAGATATGTATTTTTAATCCTTGGCGGCCCCTTTATTAGTGACATTGTTATCCATATATCTTTAAATTGGTTTATTAAAAAAAAATATGTATATACATTTGTTATCTAAATTTAAATCTATTTGTCATTTTCATAATATGTATACAATAACCAAGCTGAATAACCACTCTTGTAAATTGCCATCTCAACACAGGCGTTTAACACATAGCGAAATGGGCAAAACGTCAGCACCAAATGTTTATTAACGGATAAAATAATCGTTGTTAACCACTGCAGGCCTATAATAAATGACAGGGATGCTTCTCTATCACAAAGGATTGTTTGAAATCGTTGGTACAAAGGCGTCTTGTTGGAATGACATATTACAATGAGGTTAATAAGCTTCAATAAGTTATTTAAAAAATTAAGTATTAATCCTAGACTTGTGGAAAAAGTCAACAGATAATCCATATAATTAAAAATTGGATAGGTATATCTGATACACTATCTAAAAGATTGCAAATAATTTTGGGTAGAATCTTGTAGTTATGATAAAAAAGATAGCAGCCAAAAATATATGAGAATTAATAGAAGATGACATTGAAAGTCCTTAGAATCAAAGTATAATACCGATAAAAATGACGGGACGGATTGAGGTAGCTAAGTGGATTAGAACGCAAGGTCCCGGATAAACCATGAGGTCCTGGGTTCGAGTCCCAGCTGCTACCGTTACTCTTTTCTTTTCTGTGTCTTTTCGGTTTCATGTTTCATTTTCAGAGTTGTTAATATTATCTTTAATGATTAAAAATATATTTTAAAAAATCAGTCAAAGGGGCAACGGAAATCAATTTTGACGTATTAATATATTTCAGACCTTTGCATTAATGTCCAATCACGTATTGCCTGATGTGTGCTTGCACTTATTTAGGTAATGCGTCACACACCTCACGGAGTCAGGACAGAGCTGTTGACATTTGCCACATGAAAACAATTCGTGTTTTCGACTTGTGAGTTGTGATTCAACTTGTCGGATTTTTCGTTCCTCCCACAGCTTCCCCAAAATTGATATGAAAGTACGTAATTTCAATTAAAAATCGAGGATCATTGGCTTAAAAACTTTTAAGCTGAAAACAAGGCTATTTATTTAGATGGTATAACAAAAAACGAGGATTTATTTTGAAACTTATACTCAAGCTGTTGTTCTTGTGGGTTTATTGTACATCTTTAACACAAAACAATACTCCTTTAAGACTGGGAAAAGTAGGAGAGCCTCACCGGAGAAGCCACGTTTAATTATTTAGTTGTATTCCCTTAAGGTATTTTCAGATTGCTTCAACGGTGCATTGTTCTTTTAGAGCCCAAGCCGTAATATAATCTCATTTCTGTACAAATTCTAAAGGATTGTTCCCGCGGAGGCGATAAACCTAAACAAAGGATAAATACTACACTCCCCAATAAGCTATTATTTTCACGAATTCAAAGGGCGCTAAGCGCGAGGAGGAAATACTTTCTCGTGAATTATAAATTAGCAAAGGAACTCGCGGTGAGACGGATAACAGAGGGAAATATTCTTATAGGAACGAGCGTGGTAATTGAGTGTATAAAATTAGCAGGAATCCGAAATGTGGGAGCTTCGAGGAATATGCGTCGATAAATCCTTGATACTTTACTACGAAGCGTTGCGAACGTTTAAACTTTAAGGAAGCTAACTAACTAACCATCACGCCGTTTCTCTGCAGGAGTATGCAGAAAGGATGGACCGCCAAACAACTCGATCTTGGCATACACTTCTCGCTTCATTCACATTCATACATGGTCTCATACATTCCCTTCTATTATTCCGACTTCTGACATGACCCGACTCAAGTATATATATATATTTTTCAGATATTTAATATACATAATTAAGAACACTGTTTACATAATAGTGTTTATTTAAGTACTAAACATGTTTTGGTTTTTTTTTTTTTTTAATTAATACCACCGTAATTGAGAAATTCTCGTGTTTAGAGAGGGAGTACAAATATTTAATGTTACAAATTTAATAATTTCACCAGTACTACCATGAACTTGATGTTCATGGTAGTACTGTTTGATTCACTTGATCGTGCCGTGTCTTCCTGGGCCGCCCTCGGCTTCTTCTTCCATTCAGATTCGCGTCATATATTCTTCTTACACTCCTTTCTTCGTTCGATTTATTTATAACAACAAAACAAAAAAAAAACAATTAGCCAAACGTTTTGGTAGTACACTCCCTCTGTAAGGACATTATTAAACTAACATGTTATTAAACTACTTGTTAAACTAACGAACAATGACTAAGGACTACATATTTTTTCTCAATCCATAATCACATACGGACCACTGTCTTGGGAAAATGCAACTAATATTTGTATAGGCTCACTAGTAAAGGCACAAAACACAATAATTAGAATTATTCTTCAAGTACCATACTTTGCAGACCCTGTTGAAAATTTCGCGCTTTTAGACGTTATGACAATTAGACAACTTGATCAAATCATCAAATCGAACATAACGCGATTATATTTTCATTAAACATATTAAACATTTGTATTTATAATATCCTTGAACATAATTGTATAATTAATTTACAATATTGCTGTATCAAAGACATGTGAACAACTTGGTGAGGTGTCCATTAAACACTGTTATATAAATGAATTAAAAAAATATTTTTATTGACCACTTTATTAACCCTTACCACTCCTTTGTTGGGTGCCAGCCGACATCACTATGTATACGCCACAACTCAGTTGTCGGCTGGCGGCCGACAAGATAAGCCGTGCGCGCGCGGTGTATTTTCGCGCGCAAAACTTGACACGTGACGTTGTTTCTTGTGATTATTCGATAAAAAAACATTTAAATTCACGTTTTAATAAGATTTTGACTGTTTTCCGTTTTTGTTTTACTATAAAATAACCCTTTTGTGACTGCCTTTCGATAAATTAATATTTTGACATTATTTAAATTAGAGTTGGCCGAAAACAAATATTAAAAAAATAATGGAGTGGTAAGGGTTAATGTAAACATATTTTACAAACAGGAATAATATTTCTTCATTAGAAATATATAGGATATTTCTGATGAAGAAAACACCGCTTTCGAAATATGTATGTGTATGTTAATAAAGTGGTGAATACAAAGAATTTTTTAAAATTCATTTATTAATAATGACGCCGCAAGGTGAATACAAATCTTTTGAGTAATTATACTGTTATATATTAAAAATAAAAAAAAATAATAAAACAGTACACATCACTTTTACTTGACAATACATTATACGCAATCTAGATATTATATAAAAAAATGTTTTCATTGACTGAAATAAATAAAAAATATAGATATATAAGATGTACCTAATAATTACGTGTTATTCTATTCTTCTTATGGAGGTTTTTCCCATCAATGGCTGGCTAACATCAGGGCAATCTGTGGCAAATCTGTTTAATAAATAAGGTAATTCTTCTTTTGTTTCCGGTAAACCATCGTGTTTCCTATATACATACACGCATCACAAATGTATACAATTTTATTGTATTACTTCCAAATCCGATAATTGTAATCATTACTAATATTTAACAAATAGTTAGGTACGATTGCCCAGGGGCCCGTAAGTTTGTTGCTGCGCTACTAAAAAATTAAGTATTCATACTATTCGACTTTTCAAATGGTCACTAGGTAGATATATATATATATATATATATATATATATATATATGTTATGGTTGAGATTTTCACGGGTGTAAGATGTAGAATAATTTTCTCGGTTTACCCGCGTAATGTAGTCCTTAGAAGGACTTTTTAACTCCTGACGTTTCGGACAAATCAAATAGATTTTGATAATACCACGACAATAGTCAGCCTTTTCAATGAAACAAGACGAATTTACCGCGAAGCCATCGAAATTCATATACATAAAAACAATATGAATACTAGAAATGACTCAATTAGAATTCCCGACACTTGGAAAGTCATAATCGATCAAAATTCCCCGATAACATCACTTCCAAAATTATTAGAATTACCCTCAACTTCCTTAAATAAAAATAACCCGGTTACTATGCGTAAACAGCCTATTAAATGCCCCACCCCTACCCCCACCCCTTTATCTACACGCGTTCTGCGTCCTAGACAATTAAAATGATTTGCAACCACTTAGGTTTTGACTTTTGGATTGAACGGACACGCTCAAGCGATCAGTTCAAAAAAAAACTCAAGACATAAGGCCTCTGAAGATGGACAATGTGATTTGTCCGAAACGTCAGGAGTTAAAAAGTCCTTCTAAGGACTACATTACGCGGGTAAACCGAGAAAATTATTCTACATATATATATATATTTATATATATATGATATATCGGCATTGAGACAGGCATACACAATGTATTCATTCAGGATCAATAGATTAAACACCATCTGGCTTTAAAAAAGCAAATTTTATAGGCATTTTCCGTACCTACCAAAGCGGTGTTTTGAATTGACAGTATCTATGGCGTTCGAAACAAAATCCACGCATCAAATGTCAGCCGTGAGCTTTTCCCGCGAAAAATAAACAAAAAAACCAACATGGCGCAGCGACATCTGGACGACTGTGGCGCCTCATTTCAAACACATTCCATTTTCGAAACGCTGTCAGTTCGCAATGGGAAATACAAAATCGAGAAATTGAATACAGCTGTGTATTTTATTTTATATTGAGTAGAAGAGACTCCTGGCGGTAGAATAAGGTACCTGCGCAAGGGTTGGAAGATATATTTCAGTCTTTTGATTGTCATCTTCTGAGATTTATCGAAAGCACTTCTGCTGCATTGCAGGCTGCCACGAAAAGTCAAATATAAAAGATAAGATACTGCTCGTTTATCATTTGCTGCAGAGTGTACTGTAACTTGGGGTTCAATAAAATAAATAAAATTGAAGGGAAACAATATTTTGGGAAAAATTAACAAGACGCAGTCAGGAATGAATCTACAAAGACATTGAACCTTTAAAAAAACGTGGAAATAACACATGGGATGTTATTTTTCATCAGATATCATATAAGGGTCTAACTGGAAGATTGAAATTGAAGAGAAGACGGAGGAGGGAAATAAATTGGATTAGAAATGCCAGCCAGGTTATTTATTAAATAAGTTTACTAAAGAAAGCTAATCATTTGAATCTTGGAAACGATTATGATTGGTGATTGATCGTCAGGATGGACGAAAATTTTAATCCTTAACTAGAACCCTTACCGCTCTGCTACAGAACTAGTCAAATAATCATAAAATATTACATAATGTCTACATGTCTGATAATTAAATTGATTGAAAGTGCAACACACAATTATTGAAAACGGTATATTAAAGAACAAAAATGTATGATTCTCTACAAAACTTTTGTAATTTTATATTATTTTTTTGTGAATAGCCACTTTAGTTTTGCTGTACTTTTATGTTGAACTAGTATACTTTTCTACAAAATTTTGTGTATGTATTTTTACTCAAAAAATCGGTCCATTTGTTAAATTATTTTTTAGAAGCGCTTAGTTAATGAAGATATTCCCAAAAAATAAGTAACTTCTTAGGCAAGTAGAAATGTCAAAAAAAAATGCACGGGTCCATTGTGAGCCATGGGTTGGTTATATTAATATTTCGCCTTGTGGAAATGCAAATAAGTCGTGCGGAAAACATAAAATAGACGGAGGGGTTGGAAATTATCATATTGCTGACACTTCATGCACTTAGCTGATTGCAAGAATAAGAGTCGACCGTCTGGAGCTAGAGTCTAGCGATCTACAGTTAGTGTCTGGGATCTAAACAATGAACGGATATGCCGATAGAAGTGTGTTGCGAGCGTGTCTGTGCGCCAGAAGTAACCTCAATTTTACCATTCAGTTGGAGAAATTCATGTATTTCTTGAATACAAATAATCATTTTCATTGGCCAATCTAGAGCCTTGGAGTCGAATGGTCTTACTGCTCTTACGTGTAGAGAACACGCTGTGAGGAATTCTTTGTTCGGTGGTATAGAGCAGAGGTTCTCTACCTTGTGGGGCCCATTGCCCACCTTGTAAGTATATTTTCCTGTAGTCTCCCCCCCCCAAATTAATAATTATCCGTATATCAGAAAAATAATCATCATTGTAGGGGGGAAAATTTTAGTCCCGCTTTTCGGAAATGCGTCATGAAATTTGTTGGATTTTTCGTGTACTGGTTTGGAATAACGACAAAGACCCAAAAAATAGTACGCACGACTGGTCACCTTACATATCACATCTCAAAGCACTTTTAACTCTTACGAGCCACTTAGTTAGGCAAGGCTGGGAATCACTGGTTTAGAGTCCAGAGCTAGTTTTCTTGAGTCTGGGGCTAAAAAGGCCATAAAAATAAGAATTAAATACATTTTTACGTCATGTTTTGTTCGTTGGAGTCTCATTTTGGTAATGGAAGTTGCACGATTTTCAACACTATTTTTCGAAAACTTATTTGTTCAATTTATTGTAAAGTATGGAAATCACAGAAAAAACTATACTTCCCAGTATTAATCAAGGTATGCTATATCAAGTTGCTAATATAGTTCACTTATATACAATTATTCAGCTTTGCCTGGAAGTGCGAATTGAGAAATATAGAACACACAATATGTAATAAATAAATACCAACTCTTCTTGTGCCACCAATCTTCTAATAAATGTAATATCAATAGAAAAGGAGGATAAAATAGCAACTGTAAAACTTTCAACTCTATACTTAAATTTTCTAATAAAACTGTGTTCATCTGAAGCGATCTGCCAGGTAAGTATTTTTTCTGTATCTGTTTGTAAATAATTAGATAAATAATAGGAAGTAATATTTGTATAGTGGCCTTGATGTAATTTTTCACAAAATAATAATACAAATCATCCAATTATTATTATTATTATTATCGTGGCGTCCCGTTTGAAGGCGTAATTGACATTTAAAAGCTGCCTTACTCATGGTGGAATTGACTTTGAGAGAAATAGTGTTGACCTCAAAATTTCAGACAGATAAAGCTGTCCAAGTTTCAAGACGCCAGAGCTTGCTGTGCAAGAGTTTTAGCAACGCCTTTCGAATTGAGAAATAACACAAAATAATCAAAAAAAAAATTATTTGGATTTGAACCCGCTACCTCCGAATTCGTAGCCGAGGATCGTAACCACTTAGCCACGGAGACCGTTATAATATTAAATGATTAATATTTTTAGAAATCTTCTGTTATTTTCGCCATTTTTTGAACACGTAGGTATTAGATAATAATTTACGGAAAAAAATTGCAAATGAAAAAATGAATTAATTATTTAAAGCATGAAAACAAACTGGCATAAAAACCAAATTCAACCTAAAGCAGTTAACCAAGATTTAAACTCATCATTTTTAAATCCTTCATACAAATTTTAAAAAGTGTGCCAATTTATCAATGTGTCGAATTGACCGGTTACCATAATTACAACGCATAAAAATTTTAAAACGACTAAAATCATTATTTTCGAATGAAGTCGGTAGTGGAAATATCTTTCTCTAGGAACGTAGAACACCATCGGGAGCAAATTAATTTAACTAATCTCAAAAAATACTATGCTTCCACGCGGCCAAAATCGAATTACAACTGTATCATTAAAGACGTGATGAATATGGTACCTTATTTTAATTCCATTCATAAAGTGCCAGATAAAGTAAGGTTCAACCTATATTTAATAACATTCAATTAATTATTCCGTTCACTTTGGGTTTTGAAATATAATTATTCGGGTAATTCGACTAAACTCGGAGGCCGGTTAAATCTTTCCCGGGGGAACCCATAAACTTTTTGTATCGTCGGGAAAGACATAAATTTTAAAAAGGACAAGAGATAAAGGGACTTTCCCTGAAATCTGGCGGATAACGCAGTAAAATAGCGCGGCTAATCCGATATTATATTTTAAACTGTGACTTGAGATAACGGCGTACTGGAATATTCAATTTTATACTATTTCTTTTCGGCGGAACGCGTAAGAATACGCTTTTTGTGGTGTAGAAAGAAGAGTTTTTTATGTTTTAAATTTGAATTGAGGGTTTCAGAAATGTAAAAAATTTAATAAAAGAGGAAGGTAATAAGTTTCAATAGATAAGATGGTAATCATTTACGGATTATGTGTGCATATTTACGGGAGATATATTTAAACGAAACCTCTCGGTAGATTACCTACCCTCAGTATTGCCTTTTTAAATACCACTATTCAGAATCGAAATATTTTCAGTCGTGTTTGGTGACCAGATTTGAATAGTCGGGTATTTCCCAACATTCCTGTTCCATAATTCAAATGGTAGAATGCACATAGATCGAACAAATTATTGACAAATCTCGTCATTGAGTGGTGCCCGAGAGATACTAAGCGAGAGCAAAACTACCCTAAAACCTACTTAAACAACAAGATAAACAGGTTGGGCGGAAAAGACTATGCTTTCTGTATGCTGTGGAGGAAAAACAGTACCTAAAAATGAAATTACATAAAAACACCCTAAACCCTTCCCTTATCGTAATAGAAAATCCTCCGAGCTCCGGTGCTGTATACTCAGTTTGCAGGGTACACATTTAGAATTTTGCAATTTTTATGATGGATAAATATTAATTATTTATATTTATTTCTCGTGTAAATCATTTTATTGACAATACATAAGTAAAATACTGTGCATATATGCAAAAAACGGCGAGAAAACGTCGACAAGCAGAAAACGCATGATACGTCCATTACAGCCTGCAGTCTGCCGGCTACTACTGACGATCGCGCATCGTGGCACCCCGCAAAACCCCGTACTCCTCTCGCTTACAACATCACTCGACCAATTATTAAAACACGTAGGCAAAAGGTATACATTAACTTTTTTTTCCAATTTTTCGACAAAAAAATTTCCTATTTTGCCCGATAAATACTTAGATATATTTGAATTATTTTGTCGAATACATAAACCCATTGGTGGGGAACACCTAAAATATGAAATCGATGTGTAGTATGTTTACAGAGATATTGAAATAATTCACATCACCGGAAAGGAAGGGTTAAAAGCAATTAAAAAGTGGGAATAAGTTGAAGTACTGTTTTTTTTTTACACATGGCGCGTTACTAAAAGTTACTATACTTAGTAGTTCCATATGTACAGATGTGTGCGGGAGTTTTTAACAAATGTATTATGATACGCGTGCAGGGTTTTCCATCATGTTTATTTATTGATAAATAGATTTATTCCACGGCGGAATTCAAGGGATGAGAACTTTTTTGGCTAGCTCCGCTTTCGCTTTTCATTTTCACAAAACAATGATTTACGATCGTAGACTTTTATTTCAAACAATATCGAATGAATTTATTACCTACTGTCTGAGTAGAAACGCGAAACACATCGAGGAGGCAGCAGAACGTAGGGTAGTTAGGATGATATATCGCCAGGCAGGCACATAAACTCATAGACAGTCGAGAATCAGACTTCGTCCGTCAAAATACACGTGATTTGCGCTTTTTGACGGGCGAGACAAAAAGGGATTTTCAGCTGACAAAAGGTTCTCTCAATCACGGCAAATATTGATGGAGTAGGAACGGGGTGTGGGCGGTTG